>NMUG010003816.1:0-14419 GCA_002855965.1 Monotropa hypopitys
GGAAGAAGCCAACAGAGAAGAGCACCATTCGAAGCAGAACTGAAGGCTTCCTTTTCTTATTTTTCTTTTGCTTTGTTTTTTGAAAAAAAAAATGTTGTCATCTTCCGGACGTTGATCCACTCTTTTCTTAATGGAATGTGTGAATGCCTTTCATGCTTGGTTTGTTTTACAAAGATTTTACAACAATTAGTCTCCGGACATGTTAAGGGGTTTACCAGTCCCCCTAGAATGATCCGGACGTCTTATCCAGTAGAATGAGACCGATTGAAGCCTCGCAGATGGTTGCCAGAGGCCTGGTCTCTGATTCCTTCATCCCGGCGGACGGGAGCCCTGGCAGATGACTGCCGGAGGCTTGGTCAGGATTAATGAACCCATTAGGGTATTGTGCCAGGACTGACAGAAGCCTGTCGGATGACCGCCAGAGGCTCGGCCATTGTGGAGAAAATCCTTGACCGGAGGCCGGTGCAGACGACTGCTGAAGGCTCGGTCAGGATTAATGAACTCATGAGGGTATTGTGCCAGGACCGACAGAAGCTGACGGATGACCGCCGGAGGCTCGGCCGACGGTCATCCGAAGGAGATTGATCTCTGGCCGGATGGAGGGAAGCGGAGGCTAGCTTGGCGAGGGCGTCAGCGTGGGAGTTGTGTTCCCTTAGGATATGCTCTATCCAGAAGGTTTTGAACTTCTTTGATTCTTCCAGGACAAAGCTGAGATACTTAGACATACGGTCGTCCCGAGCGCCATATTCTTCCATGGTTCTGCCGAACGTTGGGCACAAGTGCCGGAGCGTCGTGGAGGCGGAGCAGCGGATGAGGAGGCGACCTGTAGATCGGTGGTAATGGCTGAAGACTGTGCCGAAGCTTCTAGGGGGATGACCCCCGGAGAGAACTCTGCGACGAAGTCGGCCAATACCTGGGCTTTGATGGCCGTCCTGGGTTGATACTTGATATCAAAGTTGGCCAGTTTGACCGCCCCATTTTGAGATCCGGTTGGAGAGGTCGGCCTTCCGGAAAACCGCCTTTAGTGGTTGCTCCGTCAAAACGGTTATGGTGTGCTGCTGGAAGTAGGGCATCAATTTCCTGGAAGCAGAAACCAAAGCAAAAGCAAGTTTTTCAAGGGGCAAGTACCTGGTTTCGGCAGGAAGGAGAGTCTTGCTGGTATAGTAGACTGACTGGTGGTCCGTTGCTGCTACTCGGCAGAGAACTGAGCTGACGGCGTGCTGAGAGACGGCCAAATAAAGGATGAGAGGCTCCATGTCCTTTGGTGTGACCAATACCGGAGGGCTAGAGATGTATTTTTTGAGCTGCTGGAGTGCTTGATCGCACTCTTCCATCCACTTGTAGTTGCGCCGGCTCGTTTTGATAGCCTGGAAAAACGGACGGCAAAGGTCGGACGACCGGCTGATAAATCTGTTGAGAGCAGCTACCATGCCGGTCAGTCGCTGGACTTCCTTAATGGTGGACGGAGGCCTGAGGTTCGTCACTGCGGTGACCTGGGAGGGATCTGCCTCTATTCCCCGGCTGGTGACGAGGTAGCCAAGAAACTTGCCGGAGCCCACACCGAAGGCACATTTTTTGGCCTTACGACGGAGCCCGTGTTTCTTCAGAATTTCAAAGACCTCCGTCAGGTGCCGGATATGATCTGTTGCATACCTGCTTTTGACTACCATGTCGTCGATATAGGCTTCCATCGTATACCTGATCTGCCGGGAGAACATCCGAGAGACCATCCGCTGATAGGTGGCTCCGGCATTCTTGAGACCGAAGGGCATGACTTTGTAGCAGAATACCCCCTTGGGGGTGATGAAGACTGTCTTCTCCATGTCCTCCTCGGCCATTGAAATCTAGTGATATCCCCTGTAGGCGTCCATGAAACTGAGTCATTGGTGTCCGGCGGTGGCATCGACTAGCTGATCGATCTGGTCCAAAGGGAAGCAGTCCTTTGGGCAGACATCGTTGAGGTTGGTGTAGTCGACACAGACTCGCCATTTGCCGGACTTCTTCTTGACGACCACTGTGTTTGCCAACCAGATGGGGTACTGGACCTCCCGGATGACATCTGCTTCTAACAGTCGGTCCACCTCTTCTATGACCGCCTCTGTATGTGCCGGAGAGGAGCGTCAGGGTCTTTGGACGACGGGGTGCCGAGAGGGATTTACGTTCAACTGATGACAGATGAACAAGGGGTCCACTCCGGGCATCTCATATGGAGTCCAGGCGAAGACCTCAACCTTGGCTTTTAGAAACTTCACATATCTCTCTTGGTCCGTAGGAGAAAGTGAAGATCCGATAAGGAATGCTCGGCTGTCATCTTCATTGATCGGTACCGTGATTAGTAGTTCAACTGCCTTGTCGGCTGCCGGAGCGCCAACATCTTCGAGGACCGGGGTGTCCGGAACTTCTACCCATTGAACTTGTTTCATCTGCTTGTTCTCCCAGACAGCCGAGATGTAGCAATGTTTGGATGCTGCTTGGTCGCCGTGAATATCCTCCTGTCGTCCGGGGGCTCCAATAAACCGGACGACTTGGTGGTAGGTTGAGGCGATCGCCTGCATGGAATGGATCCAGGTCCGGCCAAGGATGACGTTGTATGGACTAGGAACGTCGACAACGATGAAATCCATGTCAACTGTCTTGGATCCTGCCCGGACCGGGAGAGTGATCTTGCCGAGGGGCCAAACAAGAGCTCCATTAAATCCGACCAAGGGGACGTCGACTGGCTGCAAGGCATCAGAAGAAAGCTTAAGTGCTTGAAACATAGAGAAGTACATTACCTCTGCAGAGCTTCCTTGGTCGATGAGGATGCGCTGGACGTTGGCTGGTCCGACACGTAGGGTGATGACTAGGGCGTCGTTGTGCGGAAGCCGAACTTGGTCAAGATCCTTCTCTGTGAAAGTTATGGACCATCCTAAATGATCGGATGGCTACTTCCGTTTGAGGCCTAAACCGACCGTGAGCACTTGCTTTGGGGCGGAGGCCTGGTCGATTTTTGCTCTGAGACGGGCAGCAGTCTCCTTGTTGAGTGGTCCGTGGATGACGTTGATTGTCGGGACATCCTCCTCCGGCTGAATGGGATGTCCGGAGCTCTGGGCGAGCTCCAGTGTCTTTTGTTGATCAACCCATCGGACTAAGTGTTCCTGCTGCACTAGGAGCTCCAAGTACGACTTGAAGAGTTTGCATCCGGTCGTGAAATGTCCTTGCTCCCTATGATAGGTGCAATGGATCCACTTGTCTTTCGTTTGGCCGACCATCCCGAGTTTGTGATCCGGCCAGGCAAAGAAAGGCTAATTCTCAATGTATTTTAGCACGGCATAGATGGGTTCGGTGAAGACCGTCGCTTCTGCGGTGAGCTCGTGGAGCTTGGGGGCCTTCGGGCACCTTTCCTTCCTGATTTGATAACATTTATCTGCCTTCGGCCTTCATCCGACTGTGGAGCCAAGGGCGATTGATATGGTCACTGGGTTGCGCGTTCGGCTAGGAGATCTTCCAACTGACAGAATTTTTCAACCCGAAGCATGAGATCGTCCATATCATCTGATGGCTGGAGTGTGAGGTCGGCGAAGATCCGACTGTTGCTATTCAGACCATTTTTTAAAGAAGAGGCAACCACTGTCTGATCGCAACCTTGGATGTTGTTAAAGAGCTCCCAATACCTCTCGGAGTACTAGCGGAGGCTTTCATCCGGACGCTTCCTAAGGCTGATGAGAGCATAGATCTTCTTGGTCTGCCGACTGCTGGTTACAAACCTGGCCATGAAGGCTCGCTCAAGATCCCGATAGCATGTAATACTACATGGAGGGAGCTTGTTGAACCAGAGTGAGCCCAGGATGTCAAGGCTGGTGGGGAACACCTTACACATAACCGAGTCATCAGTAGTGTAGAGAGAGATGGTCTGGCGGTAGTGAATGAGATGAGTGTAGGCGTCCGTCTTGGAGTCGTACCTTGTGAATTTGGGTAGGTTGAAGCCTGCAGGGAGAGTCGCCAGCTCGATCTCCGGAGTGAAGGGAGATAGGCTGAGTTGCCGGAGCCTGGCATCGACGGACGTCTTCTGTTGAACGGCTCTCTTCTCAGGGCTGGCGGCCATCTGTCTTCGGCATTAGTTCAGATGGTCCCTGAGGTCTCCTACAGGAGGAGGAGACTCATGACTCCTGGGGTGTCTTCTCTTATGACCGGAGAAGTCTTCTGCTCCGCGGTACTGCCCGGAGCACTGATTGTCCCTTCGCCGGCGGCGTCTGTGGCTAGCTTCAGAAGTTTCCATGGACTGCGTATCCGGCAAAGCTAATCTGACAGGGGCCAATTCTCCATCTCACGAGACCTTCCGGAGCGAGAACTGGAAACAACACTGACGGAGGGTCGATTCCTGGGGGATCGGATTCGTCGGCCTCCCGACTGGCGCATCCGGATGGGGGATCGGCGGATTGCCTTTCCTTTATCCGTGCGGCCGTGATCGTTCAGTCTTTCCGATCGCTCCAGATCCGACCTCCTGAAAGTATGCTCTGAGTCGGCCTGCATAGTTTCAGAAGGAACATGAGGGCATATGAGTGGAGCACTGGCGAGCCTCGCCAACTGGTCCTTGAGGAAGGCTATCTCCAAATCCTTCTGACGGAGCTGTTCATCAGGCTGCTGAGAGGTGGATCCTAACAGAGGCGGGGGAGAGTCTTCAGCTACAGTGGTTATCGGAGGAAGGGCAGGAGGCAATCGGCGGTGATGACGGTCTCGGGAATCATCGGCGGCCATTAAAGGAGAAGGAGGTACTTAGTCGAGGGGTAGACTGTCGGTCACCTGAGTCTGGGAACGAAAGATCCCCAGCGGAGTCCCAATTGTGGTGACTGAAAGTCCGGAGGGTACCTCGGGTCCTTCGGATGATGGCCGGACGACTGAGTGGAATGTTCTAGATGGATGAGTGGTCACCTATAAGAGAAAAGGGGATCACCTGCTTGGCTCCTGCAACACAAAGGTCAGTGCCCACCGATCGGCAGCGACCGAGAGGGGCCTCCGATGGCAAAGTCAGCGACGGTAAGAGAGAAAACTGTAAACTGAAAGAGCAGTCGGAGAGATACCAGAAGGTCTGTTTTTCTCCCTTGTGAACAGTGCTTTGATGGAGTATATATAGGCAACCTGACTTGGACGCCAAATTTGCAAGTGTGTGATACACACTGGCGGGAGGCCAGGTGCTGACATCAGCCCTATAGTGCTGATGGGCTGCTGAACCGACCCGAGCCACATCAACAGTTGTACGGCCGACCCGAGTGCCACCTGCCGGAGGTCATTGTTCCCTGTTGCTGCCGATGGTGGACTCCTCCGGCACAGATTCGTCCGTCGGTGGAAGTTGTCCCTTCTCCCAGTGGAGAGTGGAGACGTTGAGCTTCCTTGACGTCCGGATGGGTATGCCGGAGGTTGAAGAAGGCCACATGGCCGGCCCGACTTGGCTCCTTCGGATATCCGGTGAGACTGCTTAGGTTACTGAAGAACACATGATGAACTACTGATTCTGTCCTTCAGCTGCAGTGAGTCCAGAGGTCCGTGAGACCGATGGCCCTGGATTGCTCTGTGACGTATAAATTGGATCCAGAAATGTGAATTGATCCAGATGGTGGGGTCCGGCCCAATAGAAATATGGTCCGGCTACTACAGTAATATTAGGGATGAGCATATTATTTCATCCGTCTGAATCTGATCTGTTCCCCGATCCAAATGGATCGACGATTTGTTGATTTTCTAGAAAATGGAATAGATTCAGAGATCTATTTTTAAAATAATTCAGGGACAGTATAAGGATGGAGTGGTACATATTTGTTCCCTGAATTTGCCCCGTTCCTTGAATCAAACTCGATACCCGATACTCATAACCCACAATTCTATAACTTAACTCACACATATTATATATAATATAATACCCTAATAGTAGTATTTTGCAGTAATATCATAGGTTTATTGTGTTGGTATCTATCTTGAATGTGAAAATTTTTCAGTTAGTATGATCAAATTCCTAGAGTCAATATTATTGTTTCGCCTGTATAATCTCCTTTCATGCATATATTGAACTCTAATCAAGTCAAAATTCATCAAAAAACAGTTCGAGCAAAATTGCTCATTGACCAATTCGAGGACCGATGTCTAAACCAGTGGGACCAATTGAGGGACCGATGATAAGCCCGGTTGTTCCACCGGTGTCCAGTTTCATATGTTGTACTACAGGAAATTTGGTTATGTATTATCGAAAATGCACTTGACACACTTTCATTTTACTTGGGCTTAAGTTCAGAGACTTCCAAAAATGCAATTCTAACCCTCAATCCTCTTTTATAAAAAATAGAGCTATGAAACCAACAGGGGCTTGGAAGAGATGGCAAAGGTGCTCTGCCAGCTTAACCAAGGTCTCGGGTTTGAGATTTGGAAATGCAACAGCTATTAAAATACCTGTTGGGAGAGCTTCGTCACCCGAAAGGGTCCTACCCGACTCGAACCAGATTAGTCTCGAGATGCGCGCAAGCTGTCCCGGAGAGGATACTGGTGGTTTAACCAAAAAGAAAAAAGAAAAAGAAAATAGAGCTATGAAAATGTAACATTGAGACAGCCTTTATTAAGATTTAGTACAACCTTCTTAAGACCTCATGTTTCTTTGATTCAAAGTGACTCTGGACACACTTCTTTAACACATTCTTTATCAACTCATTACCCAAATACATAACCTGTTAATCATTACACGAGATTATATCATCTTTTACATGTTATCAAAACAAATATTATTATCCTCAACCATTACATACAACCAATGAAGTATGCAAATCAAACAATTCATTTTGATTTCCAATGATAGTTTCATAATTCATGCAAATTACTTTATCAAATTCAAAGGCATCATAGCATGTGATCCAACAAAACATGCATATTAATTAAGAGAAGCAATCAACACATTTAATGCGTAAGTCAACATAAGTCTATCTATGGGGACATGATAAATATAAGTCGCACATATAAGTAAAGAGAGAAACAAATGATTCTCTAATCAAGCACACTAAGACATATAGAGATATCATCAAAATATGTATCCTAACACACTCTATCAAACTCAAAATTGGAAAACACCAAATTGATGTTCTCCTTTTCTATATTATAGATTAGATAGTTATGACATTTGATAGAGAGGGTGTTATCAAGAACCAACCCAAAAAATGAGAAGTCGAAAAAGGGAAAGGACCCATGACCGTCTAATGAGCCAATATCACCAAAGGCATTAATAACTCACAATGTAAACTTTTTATCTAAAATTATTTTGTAAACTTTTTATCTAAAATTAATTTGTAAACGACAGTACTTCGACCTATTCCTCTGGAAAATTTTCAAAATTGGTCGCATAACCAAAACCAAAATCAAAAGCAGAAACACCATTCTTCATGTTGTTACAAAATTGAGATTTTCAGTTCTCACATTTCAAACTACATAACCCAATTGTTTTTGCTTTTGTATAACACGTACGCGATTTACTTCTTGACCTATTTCTTTCGTATAAATTGAGCTGCAATTTTCGTATGGCGTCTCATATAATCTGACCAAAACCACAATTATTTTGTAGGTCATGGACAAGCAATGAAGGTAAGCTCAACTGCTTGGCATCGTGATTTTACCGTCAAACGGATGAACTTCACAAGTGAATTTTCCTCGTGGTTATACTCAATTTCGCTTAAAACTTAAAGTTTTATCGAAACCCTGATGAACCTCGAGGTTTCCCTTTGATAGAATTGAGGTGTTGGGAGACAAACAGCACACCCATCACTATTATAAGGCAGCCCACCAGCATACTAAAGAAGAGGGCACCAGGTTGCCTAGTTTGAACAAAGCCATACACCCCATTGGAGGTCACCAGAATGAGGTCCGTCAACCCGTCGTTTGAGAAGTCCTCACAAATCAGAGCGTGCGTGGGTGGGGACGGAAGAACGAGTGTTGTTAGTAGACTTCCTCCGGAAGATAACACTACAGCTTCTTGTTCTCCTGCCGCAAGGACCAACTGTTGGTTATCACGAGCATGTAAGGAAAAGGATTTCAGTGTGGGGATGACCGTGCCAGCTTCCATCATCCCTGAGGGCGACGGAAGGTTTGACCAGGAAGCACCGGTGAGAAGCTGCCATTGCCAAACTGCGCCGTGGCCGTGCAAGCCAGGAGAGTACGACGTTACCTGAAAGAGTAAAATTGAGTTGCCAGTTCTTCAGGGAAAAACAACAGCAGAAAATAACATTACGACCTTTTTTTCCTCGAAAGTTCAGAATAGAAGCATACCTCCCCTCGGTTTGTTAAGAAAACAACATCACCGTGGCTTCCCTTACGATGGCGATGCCCGTCGCTTCTTGGGATGAGAATAGGCGCTGCAACCTCTAAAGAACTTACATCCACAGTTCTACCAAGTCTTCTAGAGAACTCTCCATGTTGGAAGAAATTAAAATGCGAATGATGACAAATAGAAGCATTGAAAAGTTGTTCTCGTACCGGAACACCGGACGTTGCAACAGCCCAACAGGGTCGTAGCACTTCCATGGATCCACTCACAACTGTCTGCTCGGCGCCATTTCCCCCAACCACCTAACAAGTGAGCGGACAATTATTTTAGTATTACAACACTGACCTGCAAAAATATGTCAAACCTCCTCCTAATTCGAATTTTCATGGACATTTTATAAATGTAGCAAGAAAATATACACTTAAAAATGACACAGAGTTGTCTTTCTAAATTTTATAGGCAGTAATATGATTTTAGGTACCTAAAACATTGACTCTCTCTCTGTGTGTGTAACGACTCGCCCCAATCCTGCATAATATTGTCCGCTTTGACCGCTAAATCTCAGTGAACTTTCCAGTGGATCACCCATCCTTGTACTATTCCAGGACGAGCACGCTTAACTGGGATATTCCAATGACCTTTGACGCCCACACGATTTTAAAAGGCATTGTGCAAGATAAATTCATGATCTATTATTTATAGCACACAATTTACATCCACCAAACGATGTGGGACCCACAACCACCCACCACAATCTCTCCCACCTAAACCCCTCTATCCTTCTTGTGGGGTCAAGATTCATCCTGGGTGCCGCAATCTCCCCCACTTAGAAACACACGTCCTTGTGTGGGGTCAAGATTCTCCTCTGATCCTACATTTTCAGTTGGTGCAGACTCTGATACCATATGTAACGACATGTCTCAGTCCTGCACAATATTGTCCGTTTTGGCCGCCAAATTCCAGTAGACTTCTCAGGTGGTCACTCATGTTCTAATAGACTTTGACGTCCGCACGGCTTTACAAAACCTTGTGCAAGGTAGGTACATGATTTATTATTTATAACACACACAATTTACATCCACCAAACGATATGAGATCCACAACCACCCACCACAATCTCCCCCACCTAAGACCTTTTTGTCTTTCCTGTGGAGTCAAGATTCATCTTGGGTGTCACACTCCCCCCATCTCTAATACTTTTTCTCTCATTAGGTTCTCCCTTTGGGGGAAGGTGGCCTGAAAGAGTAATTAAAGAGTACCTGGATTGCTTTTTGAGAAGCATTGAATTCCAACAATTGGTGTAGTTTTCTTTCATATAAAATCACAGTCAAGGTAAAAATCTGAGACGAGTCAGAGAGTTAAAAAGAAACAACACTTCACCTGGACATGATCTAGGACACCATCTCCGTTAATATCAGCATGGAGGCCACCTTCCTGAAGATGAAGCTGATTGAAATCCACAAAATACCTTCTATTTGTCAGTGGTGATGCAGCAAGTTATCAGACAGAAAATTAAACAGTGCACAAGACTAATTAAAAACAAAAAAACGTATGACGTGTCTCAGCGTATTCTTTACACAACACGCATAATTTCAATACATGCTAAATTACCTTACATGCTTAATAAGCCTTGTAAAAAAAATCCTTGGTGAAATTGGCTATGCAATGGCCTTTGCGACCAAATATCGAGTATTAACTTTTGACATTGGAAACTCTAGTTGTTCACATTATGGGAAGCAGCATACTACGTAGATAGCTCTAAACTGCCACAAGAGGGACATCTCATAAACCCTTCTGACTAGGGAAAGGCTCACATGAGAAATTGGAATATTAGCTGCTCTCTCGGCCTAGGCTCGACATCCAATGCTACTAACTAATAATTTTAAAGTGGCACTCACCCTGCTTAGAAACAAGCCATCATCAATATAACATTATTCCTTCGGGTTTAAAAAATTCTAAATCAACCATTTCCTTCAAAAAATAGTTGTAAGAATGAAACTTCAACCTTCTAAGACTGGCTACAATCGAAATTCCTAATGTTTGGGTGCAAGGAGAGAGAGGACATGGACTATTTTCACACAGTTAGTTGAGGACGTTGGTAGAGATAAGACTGGCTACAATCACAATGAATGATTGCTTTATCTTCCAAAAAGTGTCTTCTTCTGAAGTCAGATCTATTTCCTCATGCTTGGCAACGTGATCATTGACACTTGCACCAAGCAATGCCCCTAAAGGTTGAGGATGTGTTTACATATATGATATTAATATAACTGTGTGATGTTCTGTTAGGTAACACACAAAAGAAGAAGATCTATTCCTCCGTATTTCTCCACGTATTTGCTTTTTGGTTCCTTTTACAAACGAGCTTAATGGAGGCACGTCCATTTTTGTTTTCTGGTTCCTTGTACAGCTCCATTACTGGATATCTGTAAAATCAAACCAATCAAGACAGTGGACATCCCTAGTTTGATAGCCCTTAACAAACTTTAAACCTCATGATATTGTTAGAGTATGTCCCATATTGATTAATTATTACTTCTCCACTCATTGCCAATTAATGTTGCATTGGAAGCTTTAACACATAATACCCCAGAAAAATTGAACTTTGACATACAAAAAGTATATTACGCAACATCCCAATCTAGATAAGAAATTTCTCAGGTTCTTTAACACAAACAATACCAGAAACTAAACAAAAATGATTTGTGCATTTAATGTCTACCTTGCATATGGTACGGCCAGATGCCAAATGAACTGCTTCTATCCCTTCCTTTTGGTGAGCCACGACAACATTAGGAACCCACCAAAGCTGAGTATAATTTGTTATGGTAGGAATGTAAGTCATTGGCTGCATCAACAAAATAAGCGTCATGACAAGCAATTTGTCAGCAGAAACTAATCAGAGGAAAACAGTTTAAGATATTACTAATAAAAAAAGATGCACATTAAGCTATACACAAACCAAACCGAGCCTTAATTCACAATCAACTGAGCCGGCTACAACAATCCGTTTTCTCCATTGAGCTCCGACGAGTACATCGTGTTCCATAATATACAAAAACCTAGGACCTTTCAAACTGCCGCCCCTCTACAGTCAATTTTGGTTTCTCTTCTTAGAACTATCATGCACCATCACTCCGTGCTTTTACCACAACTACTTCCTCTATTTTTGTTCCTAATATTGTTCAGGAGGCCTTGTCTCGGTCTGAGTGGCAGACAGCAATGGAGGATGAAATGATTTCTCTTCATCATAATAGCACATGAGAGTTAGTTCCTCTCCCTACTGGCAGATTCTTATCAGTTGCCGTTGGGTATTCACTATCAAGTATCTTCCGGATGTTATTATTGAGCGTCACAAAGCCCGTCTATTTGCCAGAGGTTATATACAGATATATGGTGTTGACTATTCTGAGACCTGTTCGCCAGTTGCCAAACTCGGCTTTGTTTGGATGCTTATTTCTCTTGCAACCAACCTTGATTGGCCATTGTTTCAGCTGGATGTCAAAATATCTTCCTTCATTGAGATCTCCAAGAGTAAGTCTACGTGGAGCAATCAAAAGGATTTGTTGCTCAGGAGAAGAGTATAATGTGTGTCGTCTTTGCAAAGTCCTTTATGGGTCGAAGCAGTCTCCTAGAGCATGGTTTGGCAAGTTCATTGACGTAGTTATGAGCTTTGACATGCATCGGTGTCAGTCTGATCACTCTATATTCTCTCTTTCATCGGCTCGTAGAAAAATATTATTGATCGTGTATGTGGATGACATAATCATTACTGGTGATTATCAGCGTGGTATTGATGATCTAAAAACCTTCTTACATCGGCAATTTCATACCAAGGATTTGGGAAAACTTCGACATTTCTTGGGTATTGAAGTAGCACGGACCAAAGAAGGTATCGGTTTATCTCAGAGAAAATATTTGTTAGACATTCTTGAGAGTACTGGTTTGCTAGGAACAAAACCTGTTGAAACTCCTATGGATCCCAACGTCAAATTGTGTGTGGATCAGGGGGAGCTGCTCTATAATCCTGATCACTATCGATGGTTGGTTGGAAAGTTGAACTATCTCCAGATTACACGCCTATACATATCGTTCGCACTAAGTGTTGTGAGTCAATTTATGTGTTTCAAGATTGTGAAGTATAATAAATTACATCTAGTTTGTGATTTATTTTATTGAGCTAATAGGTATTTATATGTTGAGGCATTTACAGTCCCTTTGAATTGGAACAATCTGTGAGAAAAGAAAGGGTTTTGAGGGAGAGCCGATTCTCATGGTTGTTTGGCTGGAAAAAACGGGAGAGAAATGGAGGGGTGAGAAAGTGGATTCTCACCATTAATCACTTTTTGTCTCTCTCCTTTCTTTTTTTTCCTTTCTCATCATTAAAAGAAACCAATCTCCTTTCTTTTCTTTTCTCTTCTCAGAATCCAAAGGGACTGTTACTGATTCTGAATGGACAGAAGGACCGTCTAATAGAAGGTCCACAACTGGATATTGTGTCTTTCTTGGTGACAATTTGGTCAATTTAAAGAGTAAGAAACAAACTATGGTTGCTCAGTCAAGTGCAGAAGCAAAATATTAAACAATGGCACACACAACATGTTAGGTTGTTCTTTGAAGAAATATGGTTCAGTGTGCAGTTGCTCATACCCTTGCATTGTGACAATCAAGCAGCCCTTCACATTGCTTTCAATCCGGTGTTTTATGAGAGGACGAAGCACATTGAAGTGGATTGTCATCTAGTTCGTAAAAAGTTGACTAGTGGGATAATACCTACTCCGTATATGGTGACAGGTGCTCGGTTGGCCGATATATTTACTAATCATTTTTCAAACCTCAATTAGAGTTGCTATATAACAAGTTGGGTCTTTGTGAAATTTATTCTTCAAGAAATTTATTCTTCAACTTGAAGGGGAGGGGAGTGTTAGAATAATTAGTATATTTGGATGTGGTTTGTCCCACATCGTTTAGTTTAACCTTGTATATCTATCACTGTTAATATAAACATACTAGTTGTGTGTTAGAGTTAATTAACACCCTACTCTCTTTTCCTCTACCTCTACTATCACATCACAAATTACCATGCATCTATCTCAACATTTTCATTTCAATTATACTCATTTAAGCTATACAACACTTTATGTTTGTTTTCCTGTGTAGACGAGAACTTGAAATCAGGATCCTATAAACTCCTGAAGCTTCCTTCCCTTGATGTTAAATTTTTGTTTAAACTAAAAGTTTCAATTCCGGGCTAAAGTTAACGCTCAAATTTACATTAAGCAACCTCTGAAATTCAAATTCCATCCAATTTGAAGATAAATTCCATAGCCAAAGCTTAGACACAAAGACGGTGAATAGGATCTGATTGAAGACCATTATCGCAATTCCATTGACTCCATAGAAACATATGTACAACTGGGAATAAATGACACTCTAATCAGTCTCAAAAGAAATTATGCATCTTGACAGCATCTAAAAGAGTCTCCAAATTCAAGAGGAAACCTCCATGGGAAATTGGTTGGGTTTTTGGCCTAACATTTTTATTGGATTATTTCTCTTTATCCAAAATTTTCTTGCATTGAGTTAAATTTTTGTGGATTATTGATTCGACTCGATGAGGGGTTTCAGGAAAAAAATATGAACCAAACTAAAAAAATGTTCAAAAACTACAATAATCCTAAAATGTCTGTTTTGGATTACTTTCGTCTTTAGTGATTTTTTTAAGATTTCAGTTATTTTTTTACTACTTGCAGTCCTCTCGTCAAGTCGAACCCATAATCCAAAACATTTTATGCAAAACTAACAAAAGCCAAAAAATTATGGCAAAAAATCATCCAAATAAAATTTAGGGCTTGCGGCCTTAGTGAGTTATTGTTAAGAGCCTGGGTAGAACTCGCCCCTGAAAACCGGATTGCAAGGGGAGGGTGCCCAGAGACTTCCATTCCATACTAGGTGATGTGGGATCGTAACAAACCACCACGCTCTGCAACCGACGCCCACAGCGGCTTACCACGCTCCCGTTCGTTGGGAACTCTGTGGGTTCCGTTTCGTCCGTGTGATGTCGCCGGCACCCACGGCGGCTTACCACGCTCCTGTTCATTGGAGACTATGTGGATTCCGTTTAGTCCGTGTTGTGTGGGCGGA
>NMUG010003817.1:0-14418 GCA_002855965.1 Monotropa hypopitys
TACATGTGTAAAATAAAATAAACAACTTTAAAATAATTATTAAAACAATGTTTTAAGACTGACTATAGCTATTTTTAGTTCTAAATATAGAACTTTTTTATTGTCATTTTAGAACTTTTTTAGTGTCATTTTTAGTGTCATTTTAGAACATTTTAGAACTTTTTAAGTTAGTGTCATTTTAGAACTTTTTTAGAATTGGAAGAATTTTTGTAATGATTACTATATTTTGAGTTTGAAACTAATAATAGAACCAGCATTGACAACGCCTGCGTGTTCATATTCATAGTTCACTCCCGTCAAAGTTTGACTTCTATTGGGTGGAAATACCACTCTCCTCTCGCGAAGAACTACAGAATCCAAGGCAAATAATGAGCATTTCGAAGTTCCTCTTTCTGATTTCGATTCTGTTACTACTCATATCGCCCTCCAGATCAATGATATCAGAAGAATCAGAGGCAATACAGGGCTTGCTCACACGTTTGGAGGCTAAGCGGTCACCTCCGTCCGTACAAGAATCTGCAGCTAAAGCTGTTCTCCAAAGATTGCTTCCTACCCATGCATCCAGCTTTGAATTCAAGATCGTATCGAAGGTTCTCTTATCTTCTTGCATAACACGGATTTGGCTCTATTTTACTTGGTTTGGTTGGCTTCATTTCATTCCATTTGGGTACCATCTCTTATTAATACTTAATTGCCAAGAATACAGAAGAAAAAAAATTATGTGTTAGACTTAGTTTGTGATTTCTTTTGCAATTTGGTTGTTCAATTAATTCTCTTGGCTTCTAACAGTGGCGAAAGTTTTGGTTTATATTACCAAGAACAAAACTGGTGATAGGATTATTCTCTTTTAATGTGCGTGTATGGTAGTGAAAAGTCACTTGTAGGTATCAGGTTAAAAAGTAATCACAAAAGTCCACACATTTTTGCACTTTCAGTTCTTTGGTAGCCTTTTGGCAAGCAGATTCGCAGTACTCATCCAGCTACTGAGAGCCATTAGTTACCGTCTTTGTTTTGGAAAGGAAATGAAGTGCTTCTGAAATGCTAGGATAACAGGTCCTAATTCACGCTAATCATCTATCTACTCTTCACTCTTATACTTAGGTCTCCTGGATATCGCTCTATTATCTTGGGGAGTTAATGTGGAGCCATGTACACTGTTGAGTAAAAGGAAGTTTCATATGTCATTAACATAACAATGTATGTACTTAACCATGGAAGGGAATATATTGTTCTTGAAGAGGATATGATAAGCAAGAAGATTCACATTACATGAAAGTAGAAAAACTCCCACCAAACTTTGCATATTTATAATTGATTACCGAGGAATTCTGCAATAAAGATTACGAATGAAGTAGTTTGTTACTTTTGGCATGTAAGTTGTCATTTCACGACACCATAAGTGAGCAATACCAAGATCTTGTGACCCATGTTCTTCAAATGTGAATTATAACTGCTCTGCGTTCCTATAAATGTGCACGCGTTTTGGTTTGTTGAAGTCTTTCTGTGCTTTCAACTTTTCAGGTATTTATGTCTATTGCCTGTTGGTACGATTCTTCATTTATCATAACTCACCATGCTAAATCGTTCACTGTTTCAACTTTTAGGATATTTGTGGTGGGCGAAGTTGCTTTCGGATAACCAATTACAAGAAATCAAGCAAGAATGAGCCAGAGATAGTGTAAGTAGAATTTGAATATTCCAAGCTGCATGTACTAAAATTTTGATGTTCTGAAAGTCCTTATAGGTTAGAAACTTGTGCAATAAAAAGATCGATGACTTTTAGACCCCTTTATAGCTCTATGGCACATGTAATATGTGTATACGTGTTGCCTGCATTATATGCACAAAGTCGTTGACCATCTGGTTCAAACCAACAGTCACACAGTTGACAGGTCATGTTCATGACCTTAGACTCTCTAGCTAGAATATAGAGTTATTTACATGTATAACCTTAGAGCTAGTTGATTGTATAATTAGGAGGCGAATTAGCATAACTTGCCTACAAGAAACTAAGTGGGTTGGACAAAAAAACTAAAGAAATAGATAATACCGGGTATAAGTTTTATTACACTGGAAAGGATAGACATAGGAATGTGAGAGAAGTAGTTGTAGCTAAGCACATTACGGACTCCGTAGCCACAGTCACGATAAAATAGGTACCGACTAGGCATTAATTTTTTTAAACTGGGAAGGATAGACGTAGGAATGGGGTAGAAGTAGTTGTAGCTAAACACATTACAGACTCCATAGTCATGGTCACTATAAAATAGGATAGGATCATCTTAGTGAAACTTATTATCAGAGAGACTATAGTTAATGTTATTAGTGCCTATGCACCCCAGGTTGGCTTAGATGATTACGTGAAAGGAGAATTTTAGGATCAAATGGATGGAGTGAAGCAAGAGATATCTTTGGAAGAGAAGATATTTATAGGCGGCGATTTCAATGAACATGTAGGCAATATTAAGCAAGGGTAAGAAATTGTACATGGTGGTTTTGGCTTTGCTCCCAAAATAAAACTTTAAAAAAACATTTTGGACTTTGCATTGACTTTTGATTTTAGATTTATGAACATCTTCTTTAAGTAGAGAGATGAACACCTAATCACCTTTAAGAGTGGATCTAATAGAAGTAAAATAGTCTATTTTATAATCAGTGTCGCAAACCACTTTCACGGAAACAATCTCTCTGCTTGCAGGGGTAAGGCTGAATACATCCACCCTTCCCCAAACCCCGCGTATGCGGGAGCTTCGTGCACTGGGTCGCCTAGTGTCGCAAACCACTTGTATGTAAGGACTGTAAGATTATCCTTGAAAAATATTTGGCATCACAACGTAGGCTTATAGTCTTATATATTTTCTTAAAAGGTCAACAAAGAATGATGAAAGAGAGTAGAAATCCCCAAATTAGATGGTGGAGTTTACGAGGTGAGAACTTGAAATTGTTTAGGGACAAGATATTAAAACAAGCAAAATGTGATTTGGAAGACAGTAACGAGGAGATATGGAATGCGATGACGGGTTGTATTAGAAGAACATCACAAGAAGTCCTTGGGGAATCGTACAGAAGTCCTACTTCAAAAGAGACATGGTGGTGGACTGACGAGCCTCACGCCATAGTTAAAGCTAAAAAGAGCACTTTAAAAAATGGAAGCAGGACATAAATGAAAACAATTATAAGATCTATAAACAAGCTTGCAATGAGGCTAAAAAAGACGTGGGAGAGGCTAAGAAAGTCGTGTAGGAAGCTAAGATGAGATCGTTAGAGGAATATTATACTAGATTAGTTATTAAGGATGAAGAAAAAAATATCTATAAAATTTCCAAATAGAGAAAGAAAACAAGAAATTTATCTCAAGTTGAGTGCATAAAAGACGATGATTCTAGGGTATTAAGTATTAGTAAAAGATGATGAGATTAAAGAATTTTGGAAGAATTACTTTGATAAACTAGTAAATGATAGACACGAGGACAACCTAAATGATGAGGACTTAGTACTTCCAGTGGAAGGGGAGACAAGAATATATGTTTTATCGTAGAGTATAAAAGTCGATAATGAAAAATGCATTGATGAACCATACAATTAGTACTTCCTATTGAGGTTTGGAAAAGCCTTGGGGATATTGGAGTGTTGTGGCTAACGAAGTTGTTCAACAAAATTATTCTATCCAGAAAGATGCCCGATGAATGGAGAAGGAGTACCCTATTATCCATATATAAGAATAAATAGGATATACAAAGTTGCAATAATTATAGAGATATTAAATTGATAAGTCATACAATAAAGTTGTGAGAATGAATTATTGAGCATCACCTAAGGATAATGAAAAGGTATCATAGAATTAATTTGAGTTTATGCCTTGAAGATCAACAAGAGAAGAAATATACTTATTGAGGAGACTAATCAAAAGGTATAGAGAGAAAAATAAGCATCTTCACGTGGTTTTCATAGACTTAGAAAAAACCTACAATAAAGTGTCTTGAGACGTTATATGGTGGGTTTTGGAGAGGAAGGAGGTGACAAAAGGGTATATTGATGTGATCAAGGACATGTATGAAGGTGTAGTCACTGTTATTAGATCCACAATAGGAGAAATAAGCAAATTTCCAATCATAGTAGGACTGTATTAAGGATCTTCTTTGAGCCCATACCTTATGGATGAATTGACTAGACACATTCAGGATGTACCATGATGTATAATGTTTGCGGATGATATTATCTCAGTAGATGAAACAAGTGGTGTTAATCCTGAGCTAGAAACTTGGAGAGAAGTGTTGGAGTCAAAAGGTTTTAGGATAAGTAGGAGTAAAATAGAGTACATAGAATGTTAGTTCAGTGACACCCAGAAAGCTAGTGTTGACAAAGTAACCCTCAAAAAATCAAAAGTTACCAAGAAGCAAGCATTTTAAATATCTGAGCTCAATTGTTAGTAAGGATGTAGAGATGATTTAGGCTGTAACACATAGAATACAAGTCAGATGGATGAAGTGAGAAATTTTTTCAGGAGTATTGTGCGATCGCAGAATACCCAAAAAATTGAAGGAAAAATTCTATTGCACTGCTATTAAGCTAGCCATGTTATATAGCACAGAGCGTTGGACCATTAAGAAACAACATTCAAGTAAGATGAGTGTAGCCGAAATGAGAATGCTGAGGTGGATATGCGATAATACTCTACGAGATAGAGTTAGGAACAAAAATATTCGTGGAAGGTTAGCTGTGGCACCGATAGAAGACAAGATGAGAGAAAATAGATTAAGTTGATTTGGACATGTCTGTCGCAGGTCAAATAAGTTAGTGGTTAGAAAGAGTGACTTAATTTCGGTAGATAGTAGCACTAAGGTGAGGGGAAGACCAAAACTGACCTTAGAAGCAGTAGTTATTATGGTATATCAAGCACCAACTTTTTTCTCCTCATTTTTGCGTAGATGATGGATTTGGAATCAGTGACTCAATGATGCGTTGAGATGAATATGGATATAGATGACATCAAAAAAGGAAAACTAGGTAGTTGTTTCTTTTACTGTTTATGTTGCAATTGTAATCTTATCCTACTCGAATGTTGCATTTTTAGGCCGGCTTTGGACTTCCAGAGAATGGGATGACTCTTTTGTATCTGTTTTTTTTTTGAAAGGGACTCTTTTGTATCTGTTGTAGTGTGATAAACCTAAATGTGTAGTTTGGAAACTTTGAACTTTGAATTTTTCATGTTGTGCATAAGATGAAGACTTTACTTTTAGTGAAGTCTTAACACACTTCATGACTTTCATCATTTGGTTTCCGATTTTCTGGATTCCATACATTGCACTTAATGCTTGTTTGATGAGGCATGAGATTAAAATCTCAAAATGAACTTTAGGAGATTTCTGCTTAAAGAAGATGGCATTTATTTTATAGTTAGTCATTTGTTTTGACTAAAAAAGGTTGAAGTTCTTGAGTTTGGAAAGCTATGTACTAATGCATGTTACACTTGAAATAGCATAGAAGAGATGCTTTTGTTTTTTTTGTGAGAGTTCTTATTTCACCTCTCTCTCTCTCTGTAGGATACAAGGTGACACTGCTGTTGAAATTGCCTCTGGTCTACATTGGTATTTAAAGTATTGGTGTGATGCTCATATTTCATGGGACAAGACTGGTGGTATTCAGATAGCTTCCATCCCAAAGCCAGGATTTCTGCCTCTTGTTTCAGATGATGGAGTGCTGATTCAACGGCCAGTCCCATGGAATTATTACCAAAATGTTGTAACGTCGAGTTGTAAGTGCTGTAGCACTGCCGATACTCACGTGTTCTTTTTCCTGAGGAATCATCATTTCTTCTGTAGATTAATTTCTATTTTGTTCTGTGCAGAATTATACAATGTTTTGGGGAAAACACTAAACTGTATTTGTTATTGCCGCGTTCATATATCATGCTGATAGAAAAGAATCTTCTGGCACTACCTTTTCTTTTCCTGTTGTATTGAGTTTATTTGACCAGAAAATGGCATGAAGGAGGTACCATGTACAGTAGATGGGTATGACAAAAAGTAAACGCCCGTACAACTTACAATGGTTAATAGCAATAATTCAAGAGACGATTTAATGTAGGACAAGTGCAATGAACACTCTCCTCGATTCTTACTCAACTCAACATGCATTTTATATGTCATGTCTTTCTGGGAATGGGATGATACACAGTTATGCATTCTAGCAAGAGCCTTTGCCTTTGTTCACTATTAAGGCTCACCAGCACCAATTCTTAGCGTTAATAAGAGAGATTGCTGTCTAGATTAAAGTTCCTGTTCTCTACAAAAGACAACTCTCTTGACTCCAGCTATGTTGCATATGAACTCTCTTAGTACCAGTGTGTCGTGCATGGATAAGGTCATCTGAGATGTTTCACATTTGTAGCTGGACATTCACCTAACAAGCATTCTAGTTATTCGAGTTTACTGTATAACTATCCATGAAACCTTCATGAAGTGTTCTATGGCACCTTGCAAGTCGATTTTATCCTAGTATTTGAAAGAAGCATATAAGGAATGTGAAATTCGCATCGCCACATACTTACACATAGGAGTCAAATAATTATGACACTGAAACACAGACCCACACCTGACACTTGTACTGGATCCTTTGTATCCCAGAACTCCATTGATACTTAATAATTATCCGTTGCTTCTATTGTTAATATCTTATGGTTATTGGTAGAGTTTGTCCCATATTAGTTAATTAATACCTCCAAAACTAGTATATGAGTCTGGGTGGCCTCTCCACTCATAACCAATCTGTCGCACAGAAAAGAAATCTATACTAACAGTTTATTAAACAGAAATAAACTACTGCAGCGTAAATAAAACAACTGGAATTAAATTAGATTAAGTTACAACATGCTGTAAAATTAATAAAGAAAAGCAACTACAACTACAAGCCCTGATCTACGTACATTGGGAAAGATGTACGATCTAGTCACGTGTGATCTATCTACGTCTCCCAGGCAGACACAACTCCCGAACCAGTAGTGGACCAAGGACACCTCAGCAACTCCAGCAGCGCCTGCGTTTACCAAAAAGGCCAACACAGGAATATGTAAGAAACACAATCATTTATGCAGAAACATAAAGTACTGTAAACAACAAATCACAGAACAATCATCGGAAACCCCACTGATGACAAACGTCACTCGGCAAAACACGTCGTACTCTTGGCGTGTCCGCCGTCTTACCCCATCTCACACACACATCATTTACAATTAACAAATATAAATGCATAAATAAATGCGCTATCAAACATACTCACAACAGTTATTATTAACCGTTATCACAATCCGATAGCTCCACAACCCTCTAGCGAGCTAAATCCCGCTAGTTTTTCACATGATCAAGCCAAAAATTATCAATATACGATATAAAGAAGCTTGAACAATAAATGGAGATGCGTAAATAAATGAATTAAACACGTTAAATAATCCATTTTTAATTCACACAATCCGCTATGTTATTATTCTTATTTAATAACATTTATTTTATAATTTGGTTACAAGATTTCAACCCAAAAACACAATAATAATATTCTGCTCGCTGGCCCCGTAACCGGTTCTCCTATCCAATGCGTAACCGGTTCCACATGTGCAACCGGTTCCACATGTGCAACCGGTTCCCTAAAACAACACGTAACCGGTTACCCCTTTCAAACCGCTACCGGCTACCCATGATTTTGCGCTACCGGTTACGCAACCAGAACCCGTAACCGGTTACCCAATGTTTAAAACAACCCTGCACAAATATTCTACATGTTGGGCTACCGGTTACCCATAAATGGGCGTAACCGGTTACGCCTAGTGCAGATCGAAAATCCCAGAATTTTACAGGTTACTGTTCACCTTCGTTTTTCTGAACCAAAATCATATCAGAGGTTCTATACAGCCAAATATCAACAAAACCACTACTATTGATGCAAGAATTTAACATCTAAAGGCTATAGAGCACAAATTATGCATTTAATTGAATCAAATCCCTAATGATTTACAAATCCACTTCATCAATCGATACAAAAACGAATTTGTGAGGAACCCCGGTATAAAATACATCTCTGGGAAGAACTCACGTTACCAAAACTAAGAACAAGATCAGATTTTGAAGAAATAATGAAACTACAATGATTCACTTACAAATTTTCCTTCAAATCGAAACCTACGAACCAAATCTCCCTCCCTCCCTCTCTTTCTCTTGGCTTAGCAGAGTACGTGAAAAATATGAAATGAGTCGACAGCTACAGCAGTGTATCAAAATAGAAAATGATAAAATCCACCGCTTGAATAAAAGTCTAAAATACCCTAACTATTTCGTGTATGCGCTACCGGTTACGCCCTCCTCCTGCGCTACCGGTTATGCAATTAGCTAAGACACAGGTAAGAAATGATTTTTTGGAAATTTTTCTAACTTATAAATTTCTCCAACTGATCTAAACTTCCTACAAAAATTATCTTTACACCAGATTTTCTTTTTAACCAATCTATTATTTAGCACCACTATTTTTTTTAAAATTATAATCAAAGAATTAAAATTAGCATTTAACAAATTAAATGACGTATTTTCTAAGTCGGGTCTTACACATTTGGTTTTGAGTTGGATGCTTTAACATGGTATCAGAGCTAGGATTTCGAAGGTTTTTGGACAACTCTCTTGGTTAATTACCCTGTTGTTTGTGCCTTAAGTGCACCTCGTTTTATTTGATCCACGTGTTATGGATATGTTGTTTATCTCTCCACATGCGGGTGAAGAGTCACATGTGCGGAAAAGTGTTAGAATTTTTCCCACATTGGTTAATTAATACCTTAAAACTAGTATATGAGCCTGGGCGGCATTTACACTCATAACCAATTGGTTTTGAGTTGAATGTTTTAACAGTTATGTTATATTCTTTACAGATTCTTATGTTTGGTGGGATTGGGAAAGGTGGGAAAAAGAGAGACTGGATGGCTCTTCAAGGTGTGAATTTTCCTCTAGCATTAACAGGGCAAGAAACCATTTGGCAAAAAGTTTTTTCTGTGAGTAAATATATTCGTTTTGATGTACTTTGATATGCCGATCAGTTTATTGTCTTCTGTCTAAAATCTACTGGAGCTCCAAGTGAAAATGGTTGCAAATCATTATAAAATATTTTCATTTTAGTCTTGTGTCAGGCATGTAATATGCTGTCCTTTTCTTAACCAGTTACTGATAATATTTGTCCCACATTTGGACATGTTCCGGGGACAAAACAAAATGATGAGATTATCGTGGTGGTTGAATTGGATTTTCAATTAAATTCAATGAATTAGAATTTCAAGCTTATCGAGTTTTTGCAAGTTCATCTTGTAATCTTCTTGGCAGGCCAATCACCGGGCAACTTTGCTTTCGTTAGTTATATATGGATTCTAGGTTTAACTGTGGGCCATTCGTTGCAATGTTCTTGCGTGCATGAGTTACACATGATTTGTCAGAATTGGAATGGAACCAAGAAAATCTTTTACTTATGGTGTAGAAGCTTCCATAAAAACTTACTCCTAACATGGAGATCTGGTCATAAGGAAAACTTCCTTGAAACACAGAAGTATGTTCCTAAGAGTTTCTTGTTTTACTAGAATGGAGTTCTAGCCTGAGAGAATTGTATTCAACTACAAGAGGAGAATGCTGAGAGTACAAACCCTCACATGGCATCCATTTCATGTGGAACTGCAGTGATGATATTCTTACGAGACATGCCTTTATGTTTTCAGAAATTTTGCATATTTTTTTCAAACTCATTTATTTTTATTTATGAAGATTTCAATGTTATTACTCATAGCGATATCATGTGTGCCATTGTTGGCAATTCACTCTTTTCATTGCCCGCTAATAGAAGTGGTTTGACTAAAAGTATCCTTTCACTTTATTCTGCTTGTACTTTTCACTGACTAATTGTAGTTGCTTTTACACTTGCATTTCCTGATGGCCTGGGGTAAATTCACGTTATTCTTTACGTGTATGATGCTCTTAGTAGCATGTTCTACATTCAAAAAGCAGATGCATATCTATTGACCTATTTGGGTAAATAAAACTCTTAATCTAGATTTTCTGTTAACAAGGCATTTACATTATCTGCATCTTGTCTTAATTGATATATAATCAAGTGCCTTGATGAAATTGGTGATAACCGTCAGCGAGTCTTGTTGTTCATTTTTCTTTTATGTAGTTCTAGGTTGTTGATAATGAAGAGGCTCATTCTTTGAGTCCTAAATTTTTTTCCCTGAAGGATTTGTACGAGAGAAAATCAGTTCTTAGCTTTCCTAGATTACGACATACCTGTAAGATCCAGTTGCGTATTCGGATTGCAGGGCTATTTTGTTTCTTTTCTGATACTTATCTGGTTTTAGTTTTCAATTTGCACAAGATTGGATTTTAGGTTCAGAGTCGCACCTTTTATGGGTGTTTGGGTCAATATGCAGGTTCATTTATGTTCTATTTTTAATTGTTCAATGTCAGGATTTGAATATTGCCATGCGAGATTTGAATGATTTCTTTGGTGGACCTGCTTTTCTTGCTTGGGCTCGCATGGGGAATTTACACGGGTAAGCAGTTGTGAGTTGCATACCCACCTAAACTGAAGATAGTGCTGTTATTCCTTTGAATCATGTTATGTTATTTCTATTTGAGGTACCACTTTTACCAATCAAATTGCAACCTTCGTTTCCTTTCAAATGACGCTTAAAGAAAATACAAGATTTTGTTGTTGTGATCCCACATTGCCTAGATAGAGGGATGTGTGGACATATATAAGTATCTAGGTACCCTTCCATTGCAAGCTGATTTTCAGGGGTGAGTTTTACCCAGTGCTTGTTACATTAGTATCAGAGCTATCCTTGCGTCCGAGTCGTCATGGAAGGGGTGACGATGGTGAGGACCGCGCTGTGGATGTCGACTGCGGAGCATGGTGGTCAATCCAGCAACAGAGCCAACCACGTGTCCGAGTCGCCACGGAAGGGGCGACGATGGTGAGGACCGCGCCGTGGATGTCGACTGCGGAGCATGGTGGTTTGTTGTGATCCCACATTGCCTAAGTAGAGGGATGTGTACGCATATAATTATCTGGGTACCCTTCCCTTGCAAGTCGGTTTTCAGGGATGAGTTCTACCGAATGTTTGTTTTGTTCTTTGTGAATTATGTTATTATTAGCCACTTTGAGACCAAATTGTTAAGGAATGCTATCACACACTGCTTGGAAAAAGAATGGCTAATCACTTAATATAATGTTGGGACCTCTCTACCTAATAGCTTAAGTTTTTGGATTGGACATAAAGTTTCTTCATGGTATCAAAGCGGGGGCGCATTCTCTCCCACATTTTCAAAAAAATTACAATTCACACTCCATGATGACATACCCAATTAAAAAGGCTGCATGATGATAGACCTAAAAAGATGTTACACGTGACAGACCTCTTAACGCGGCTGCACATGAGTGGCGGTGTTAAGGAACACAATCACACATTGTTTAGGAAAAGAACGAGTGATCACTTAATATAATATTGGAACCTCTCCATCTAATAGCTTAAGCTTTTGGGTTGGATATAAACTTTCTTCACAAATCATCAAATCAAATCAACGCCCAGTTGGTACTCATTAATGGGTGTCTGGAAAGGAAAAATAACGAAGACAAGTTTAACCTTTGATAATAATACGCAAAGTGATTGTGCTCAGACTCGAAACCAAGACCTTAAATTTATTGGGTTGAGTCTTTACAATGGAAGAGAATCGGAAAATCAAACGTACACTATGTTTTCAAGAAAGTGCATATAATAGTAGGGAATTCTCAATCTGTGTTATTGGCCGAATGAGGTCCGAAGATTTACTCCCCGGTCATGTGTACGAGGGCTGGTTCAACCCCATACAATGCATTTTATTGTCAGGACAAGTACACATGCATTGTGGGTTTTCTGCATTTTTCGATGAAAAAGTTGATCCAAACACCGGATTGTTTGGTTTTCATTCTATGCAGTTTTCTATCATAGTTAATGTTATCAAAATCACAGGTGGGGTGGGCCCCTATCAAAAAATTGGCTGGATCAACAGTTGGTCTTGCAAAAACAGATTTTGTCGCGCATGATAGAATTTGGGATGACTCCAGGTATAATCAATCAACTTCATGATTTAAAGGGCCTTCCGTCTAATGCACAGATTACCTTGTGTTTGGCTAAAGATCAAGAAATATGAGATTTGTTCTTCCGGGACAAACTGGAATTTGATCAAGCTGACTTATATATTCTAATAAAGTTCCCTCGGATATAGTTGATGTCTGATTCTTCCTTTTATCAGTGCTGCCGTCTTTCTCTGGGAATGTTCCAGGAACACTCAAAGACATATTCCCTTCTGCAAATATAACAAGACTAGGAGAATGGTAATCGCTGTCCTTGTCTTTGATGTGCACACTTCCGAATGGGGCATAAATTTCTTATTTAATTTTCTTTTTTGAAGTACAATTCTTTCTAAGTAGTATGAGTTGTTATTAGTTAATGCCACATGCATGGTAGTGTGTATTTCATTAATCCATTTCAGTACTGTTATCAGATATATCATTTGCTCGTCTATCATCATTGCTTTCAAAAGAAAATAAAGAATTTGTATGTTGATTCTTATTTACACTTTGCCAAGAGTACACAAATATATAGAATCCTATCTAGCCTATTCTAGGAAATGATTATTTACAATCAATCAAATAAAGAAGGAAATAAATATGGTCAACATGACCAAAAATAGCCTTAATCAAATCCCTAGAATTTTACAATTTCTATAATTAATTCCAACTCTCCCCCTCAAGTTGGGAAAAAGATATTGACGAGACCCAGCTTGCCAAGAGATGATTGAAGAAGCGTATGACCAATAGACTTGGTAAACATATCGGCGGTTTGATCAGATGAACGAACAAAACTTGGAATAATAACACCAGATCAAACTTTTTTCCAAATAAAATGAATATCAACCTCCACATGTTTAGTCCTTTCATGAAGAACCGAATCAGAAGATAACATAATAGCAGACTTGTTATCACAAAATAAGGTAGACGAGCCTGCTATTGGAAAACCCAACTCATTTAGAAGGGAACGGAGCCAAAACAGCTCACATGTGCCCTGATCCATAGAACGGTATTCAGCTTCAGCAGAAGAACACGAGACAACAGCTTGCTTCTTGCTCTTCCAAGATATAAGATGACTGCCACGAAAGGTACAAAAAAACCAGAGGTAGAGCGTCTGTCACCCTTAGAGCCTGCATAGTAAGCATCTGTAAAGCATAAGAGACCTGACTGTGCTCCAGTTGTAAAGAAAAGTCCAAGACCAGGACAAGTCTTGAGGTATCGAAGTATATGGTAGACAGCATCCAAATGAGACGTACGAGGTGAATGCATAAATTGGCTCACAACATTGACGGCAAAAGTAAGATCCAGTCTTGTGTTCGTTAAATAGATAAGAGGACCCACAAGACGTTGATATACCGAAGAGTCTGGTAATAACTCTCATAGTTCTGCAGTTAACTTAAGGTTTGGGTCCATAGGGGAAGAGGAAGGTCTACACCCAAGCATACATTTGTCCTGAAGAAGATCTAGAGAATACTTTCTCTGGGATAACGAGATACCATGGCAAGACCTAGCAACCTCAATACCAAGAAAATAACGAAGAGAGCCCAAATCCTTAACATCAAACGACGTACCCAGGTCATGCTTTACTTGAGCGATTCCAGATGCATCATCAACAGTGATAATAATATCATCAACATAGACAGAGATAATAATACACCTCCCTTGAGACTGACGACGAATAAAACATGTGTGATCTGAATTACACCGAATAAATCCCATACTGAGAACCACATCGCTAAACCGACTAAACCATATACGAGGAGACTGCTTCATGCCATAGAGAGACTTTCGAAGATGACATACTTTCCCAGAACACTCCCCCTGAGGCCGGAATCCCGGTGGAGGATCCATATAAATCGTCTCAGTCAAATCTCCATTCAGAAAAGCATTTTTAATATCAAGCTGATGAAGAGGCCAATCAAAAGAAGCATCTAATGAAATAAGAAGGCGAACAGTAGTTAACTTAGCCACCGGAGCAAAGGTGACCCCAAAATCCTTACCAGGGACCTGAGTAAATCCCTTGGCAACCAAACGCGCCTTATATCGATCAATAGATCCATCTGCCAAGTATTTCAGACTAAACACCCATTTACAACCAACAGTACATTCACCTGTCGGAAGAGCAACAAGCTCCCATGTCTGATTGTCCTGAAGGGCATCCATTTTTGCTTTCATGGCAGTAACCCATTTAGGATCCTGGAGAGCCTCATGGACAGAACGAGGAATAGAGACCGAGTCAACCTGACTTACAAATGCTTTATAAGAGGTAGAGAGACCCTGATAAGATAC
>NMUG010003818.1:0-14418 GCA_002855965.1 Monotropa hypopitys
AAATATGATCTTTTGATCGCAATCTTCAATCTCATTGTAGAGGTCCCAATACCGGGCTGCGTATTGGCGCAGAGATTCTGACCTTGCTCGCCGAAGGCCGAGAAGGGAATCAACCTCTTTCTTGACTTTGGTACTGGTAATGAACCGAGCCAGAAAGGACGTTGAGAGGTCTCTCCATGAGGAAATGGACCCTGATGGCAGTCGGTCAAACCAGAGTAACCCAACCTCGCCGAGGCTGGATGGAAAAAGCTTGCACATCAAGGCATCCTCCCCAGAATAGAGGGACATCATTCGCTGAAGTGCACTATGTGAGTATACGAATCCATTTTGGGATCATATTTGTTGAACTTGGGGACTGAAAAGCCTACTGGAGGCCTTGCCGTTTCAATTTCCAGAGTAAATAGGGTGCAGGGGATTCTATCCTGTCGGCACGGCTCATAGGTCCGAGCCGACAGGACTCCCCTCCTCTGGCGAACCTCATACTCTGAGAACTGGCTGCCTCCCTGGCCGCCGTGCCTCCTATGCCCGGGCGGTGATTGATCTCGGGCCTGATGATTCCTCTGAGCCGCTGGGACTGGATTTGGGCCGAGGCGATCGAACACTGGTGGCCTGGCATTTGAAGTTGAGCGTTTGTCCCTGAGCCGAGGAGGCGAGACCCGGCGCCTAACGCGACGGTCCTCATTGTCCCTCTCCCGGGCGGGGACTTCTTCTATCCTTTCCCCCAGCCTGTTTAGGGCCGAAGGCCTAGTCTGCTGAGACCTGCTCCTGCTCTGGAACGGTTCCTAGTACTCCCTATCGTCTCTCTCGGCACGGCTCAGTGCTGGTGCCGCTCTTTTCTTTTCGGTGGCCTCCCTCAAGAGGGTCATCTCTCTGATGAGGGCATCAATTTGGTGATCCCTTCATCCCAGATCGCCCTCCAGCTGGCGAATATACTGCCTCGTAGTCAGCTTGGCCGGAGGGTCTGGGCACTCACTGGAGTGGTAGCTAGCGTCGCTGGCTCGGACACGCTCAGGAGTGTGAAGAGCAGAGTCCCCAGCCCTGTCTACCTCCTTCCCTTTGTTTCTTCTGCCGCCGGACTGGTTGTCTTTGGAGGCCATCTTCAAGCTCATAGTAGAAATCTAAATGTTAGAGAAAGGGTTCCCCAGCGGAGTCGCCAATTGTTGGGGGTAAGCCTTTCCTGCAGTGGTTCGCTGTTGTGAGCGGAGGAGATGGACTGTGGTGGTGTGGCTGGACCTATCTGCACAGGTAACAAACGTTAGGCTACCGGCGGCATTGCCGGTGGACCCTCCGATGGCAAAGTCAGCAAAGGATTCTAGAGAGATAAACTAAATTGACAGAGTTTTGGCTAGAGAGAGTGTGTGTACCATGCATTGAATGCCAAGTTCCTTAAATAGAGCATCAGAGAGTATTGGCCACGCGATTCGGCACGGGTGAGCTGCCCATCTGTGGCATGGGGCAGTGCACCTGTCCCCTCTGAGTGTACGGGCATGTGGCCGACCGGCGGTTTCCGACAATGTCAGGCGGCGGCGCCTGACAGCCTTGGGTGGCAGAAAAGCTGATAAAGGTGGTCTGACATGTGGCGGGAATCACGGAAAAGCTGATTTTGTGTCAGGCGTGTGTCTGCCATGTGCGCAAAACCCGGGATGCTGTCTCCGAGGGAATATTTGTTGTGAACAAGGCATTTTATCCTGTCTGGACGAAGCGACATGCTTCGGCGTTGCTCGTTGTAGGCCGGGCCGTCCTGGGCTAAGAGACCTCCGCACAGAAGTGATCCCAGGAGAGCCTTCGCGTCGGCCGTTGCTCTGCTTGGTCGCATGCCCTTGACTGCTAGGTTCTTCGGCTAGGCTCCTTCTCTGGGCTTTGAGTCTCCGGGCCGGAGAGAGCCCCCAGAGAGGCCCTGTCGCCGGCTAGGCTTTGTTCAGCCACATGTAGGCTGGCCTGAGCTGTGGTCCTCCTAGAGGAGATCGTGGCTCCAGCCTCCTGAGAGTTCGGCCCCCAACAAGAGCATAAACGTTCATACAACTTCAAACCAAATCGAAAAACAAAACGACAAAGTCAAAATAGCTCTGGATACTTGCTACGCATCGCGTCTTCGCGCTCCCAAGTCGCTTCTTCCATCCCATGGTTGTTCCACAAAATCTTCAACAAAGGAATCGTCTTTCCACGTAGCACTTGTTCTCTCGAGTCAAGGATGCATATCGTCCTTTCTTCATAGGATACGTCGGCTTCCAACTCCACATTCGACCAATTGATGATGTGCGACGGATCTGGCTCGTACTTACGTAACATAGAAACGTGGAAAACATCGTGAACGTTAGAAATATTTGATGGCAAGGCAAGACGGTAAGCAACTTATTTAATCTTCTCAATGATGTCAAATGGCCCAATGAAACGCGGCGTCAACTTCCCCCTTTTCCCGAAATGCGAAATACCACGACGAGGAGAAACCTTCAAGAAAACGTGGTCACCAACCTCAAAAGACAAAGGAGCACGATGTCGATCGGCATAACTTCTATCGCGACTCTGAGCTGTAAGTAATATCTGACATATCGTCTTGATCTGCTCCGTAATCTGCTGCGTCATCTCCGGCCCAACAATAGCGGATTCCCCCACATCAAGCCAACAAACTGGAGAACAACAAGGTCTACCGTACGAAGCCTCAAAAGGTGCCATACCTATACTCGAATGATAGCTATTGTTGTAGGCGAACTCAATCAACGGCAAATGATCTACCCAACTTCCCTGAAAATATAACACGCAAGCTCGTAGCATATCCTCCAAAATCTGAATCGTACGCTCGGACTGGCCATCTGTCTGAGGATGAAATAACGTGCTGAACATGAGCTTCGAATCAAGGGAAGCCTGCAAACTCCGCCAAAAACGAGAAGTAAACTGAGGATCTCGATCGGATACGATAGATGACGGCACACCATGAACCCGAATAATCTCTCTAACGTACAATCGACTCAAAGAATCCACAGAATGAGCGACACGAATAGGAAGGAAGTGCGCGGTCTTCGTCAATCGGTCAACGATGATCCAAATAGCATCCTGCCCACTAGGCGATTTTGGGAAGCCTGATCCATCGTCACGTGTTCCCATTTCCATTCTGCAATTGGTAATGGTTGAAGTAAACCCGCTGGTCGCTGATGCTCCGCCTTCACTTGCTGACAAGTAAGGCACCTCGAAACAAACATCGCCACATCCCTCTTCATTCTTGGCCACCAAAACTGTCGTCGAAGATCGTGATACATTTTCGTGCCTCCCGGATGAACAACTAGAGGTGAATGATGAAACTCGTATAGAATATCCCCACGGCAAGATGAAGGAACAAACAATCGACCATAGAAACTCAAACTAGTATCGGCGTGGATCATCCATCCCTGACGCGCATCCCCGCTAAGAAGCTTTTCTCAAAATCCCGAAGCCTCTGAATCATCGGCTTGAGCCTCAATAACCCGACGCGATAGCTCCGAATGAATAGATAGATTGCACAAAGTGGCCTGCTCTCCGGTTTCTTCCGCATGTAAAACAAACGGACCTAAGTCCTCCATCGCCCTCCAATCAAGAACCGCTAAGCTAGCCAAGTGAGACGACTTCCTACTCAAAGCGTCCGCAACAACGTTTGCCTTACCGGGATGGTAATGCAACTCGAAATCGCAATCTTCCAAATGTTCCATCCAACATCTCTGCCGCAAGTTAAGCTCCTTTTGCGTGAACAAGTACTTCAAGATTTTATGATCGGAGAACACCTCAAATTTTTCGCCGTATAAATAATTTCGCCACATCTTTAACGCAAAGATAATCGCCGCTAACTCCAAATCATGAGTCGGATAATTGCACTCGTGAATCTTCAACTGCCTTGAACCGTAAGCCACAACCTTTCCTCCTTGCATCAAGACGCAACCCAAACCATTGTGTGAAGCATCACGGTAGGCCGAATAACCAACTCCTCGCTCGGGAACAATAAGGATAGGCGCTGAAGTGAGCTGCCGCTTCAACTCTTTTAAAAGCCAACTCGCAATTTTCATCCCATGAGAACGGAATACCCTTCCGGGTCAAACGAGTCATTGGTCCTGCCAACCGAGAGAAATCTAGAACAAATCGCTGATAGTAACCCGCAAGACCAAGGAAACTACGAACATCAAAAACGCTTTGGGGACAGGGCCACGAAGAAACTGCGTCAATCTTACTTGGATCTACCGAAACTCCACCTTGCGACACGACATGCCCAAGAAACCTTACCTCCGGCAACCAAAACTCACATTTGCTAAGTTTGGCGTACAAGTGGTGTTCTCGCAATAACTCTAATACAACTCGGAGGTAAACCTGATGCTCCTCTTCTGAATCCGAATAAATGAGAATATCGTCGACGAAGACTACAACAAACTGATCAAGATGGATACCGAAGATACGATTTATGTGATCCATGAATGTAGCTGTAGCATTTGTCAAACCGAACAGCATGACCACAAACTCATAGTGACCATAACGAGTACGAAATGCGGTCTTCGGAATGTCTTCCGTCCGTACCAATAACTGGTGATAATCGGAACGCAAATCGATCTTGGAGAATCAAGTAGAGCCACGCAATTGGTCAAACAAATCGTCTATCCTAGGCATAGGATACTTATTCTTCACGGTAACTCGATTTAGCTTCCGATAATCAATGCACAACCGTAAAGAACCATCTTTCTTCTTTGCGAACAACGCTGGCGCACCCCATGGTGAAGAACTAGGCCGAATGAAGCCTAACTCATATAACTCCTGCAACTGGGACTTCAACTCCCGTAATTCTGCTGGCGCGAATCTGTAGGGTGGGACTGAGATAGGAGACGTACCGGGTAATAGATCGATGGAAAACTCCACCTCTCGCCTAGCTGGTAAACCGGGCAACTCTGTCGGAAATACGTCTGGGAACTCACAAACAACTGGGGGCCATTCCCCACGCAAAGAAGAATCGTCGTCAAGACTGAGACTGGCCAACATACAACTGATTGACTCGCGATCCCTCGGATCATAGAAAGAATAATCGATGGACTCTTTCCGGTCGCCATACACATAGAAATAAAGTCCTCCTGGAGAGAACAATCGCACTCGGCGCCGATGACAATCAATGTGGCATGGAAGGTAGACAACCAATTCATCCCTAGAATCAGATCGAATCCAGACATTTCCAGAACAATGAAATCGAAAGTAAACATGTGGTCCTCAAGAGTCAACTCACAGTCTCTGCATATACGATCTAAGCGAACACGACCTCCAACAGGAGTGTCAACGAACATAGGTGGGTCTAGGACATCCAAGTCTAACTATAATGCACGGACAAAAGATGCTACTAGGAATGAATGCGATGCACCCGAGTCGAACAATACACTGGCCCAAGAATTATAAACAAGAAACATACCCTGCACGACTGAGGATTCTGGCTGTTGATGACACACAGATGATGTAGGATTGGCTGGAATGGCAAAAACTCTACCATGAGTCGTCGGACCCTGATGGTGCCCTCCTCGGTGCTGAGACTGCTGTGTAGGTCTGGCGGGAATCTGAACCCCTCCAGTGCGAGAAGCCTGGACCGAGCCAGAAGGTCCTGACTGGTATGGACGCTGCTGTCCACTCCTCTGCTGTGACTGCTGCTGTTGCTGTGCTCTCACATCACCATGACCGCTACCCCTCTCTGGGCAATCTCTAACCACATGGCCCGCCTGGCCACAATCATAGCAAACTGGTGCTCTGCAATCCACCCTCACATGTCCTGGCTGATGGCATCGATGACATACCCTCGGACCCTGCACCGAGCCTGAACTAGCCTGAGATCTCTGACCTTGTAAAAAGAGAGACTGCTCCTGTGACCTTTTCCTCCCGAAGCTGCCTGAAGAAGAAGAACTAGAGTTGGAACCCTGTCGACGTGGTTCCCACACCCTTGCCCTCGAAGCAAATTCTCTCTGCTGATGATGATCTCTCTTGGGCTCAACCGCCCTGGCGCAATCCACAAGTTCTGCGAAGACTCTAATCTCGTGACCCATGACCATCCGCTGAATAGAAGGGTGAAGACCCTTCTCAAACCTCTTACATTTTCGCTCCTCCGAACTGACTAAGTCCGTCGCGAATCGAGACAAAGCCTGAAATCTCAAAGTGTACTGGGACATAGACATCGTCCCCTGCTCTAGATACTCAAACTGCTCTCTCAATTGATCTCTGTAACTCTCCGGAAAGTACTGATTCTCGAAAATAGCCAAAAAGTCTGCCCACGTCATAGTATTGATGGGATCCAGGATAGCATGTGGATCAGCAACTCCACCGGCTAGAAGACTAGCGCGTCTCATCTCCACAACAGAATTTCACCAAAGAATAGCCTCTCCCGAAAGCTGATAGGATGCGAAAGTAATGCGCAACTTGTCTTCCGTGATGCCCAATGTGTCGAATACCCTCCGAATCTCTACTAGCCAATGGTCAGCCTCAAGCGACTCACCTTCCCCACTAAACTTGGGAGGGTTCATCCTCCTGAATTCTCGCAAAGCATCAAGAGTGCGGTCACCCGCATTACCCCTAGGAGCGGCAAATCCCCGACTAGCTTCGACCATGGCGGCCGCAAGCTCTCGAGCGAACTGACTAGGAGCGACGAGCCCCTCAGGAGCAGGAACCGGAATGACGGGAGGTGCGCCATACTCCACACCTGCTCGATGATCGTCCACTTCCTCGCTATGTGCCTCCTGAATATCGTTCCTACGACCTCTTCTCAAAGCTATGTTGCGACGCGGAGGCATTCTACAAATATCAAGAATATGATAAGACTAGAGCACATGACAAGGCTCGAATGGATAGTTCAATCAACTATGTAAAGTCTCAATCAAGGAGAAGTAAACTCAATCATATCAAGAAAAGGATTCTCATACTCAATGGAATCAACAAACGGGGTTACAACCCAAGAATAGAACAATGCACATGAATTTCTCCCTTGACCGACACCAACCTACGGATCATTACCAATGCATGCTCAAATGTTCACACACACATGCTTGATGATATAAACTTAAACTCAATGCACCCATAAAGACTAAGAGTCTCCCCAAAGGCCTAAGTTTTCGAAACCGAAAGCTCTGATACCAAGTTGTCACGCCCCGGATTTTCAAACCATTTTTTTATTCATATTAAAAATGGAGAAACAAGCAAGACTCTTCACAATTTTTAAATCAAACTAAATGCCAAACACAACCCATTCCAAACTTTCATAAAATCCGAGTGTGAATGTGGAGAGTTAAGTTATCAGTTCAAACCACAGAAGAGGTAGAAGAGAAAGAAGACAAGATTTAAGTTATTACAGACCATAAGTTAAAACAACCCACAACCCGGGTATTTCAAAATAAATAGTGCATGACTTTCAAGAAAATATCTAAAGTACTCCAAATACTCAAGGAGATTCAAGATCTTTCAACATTGGTTTCTTACCTGCAGAACCTTTAAAAAAATAGCGTGTCACGCTAAAGTAGGGGAATATCTATCAACAAGCATGTCCTATGCTAGTGTGAACGAGTGTGTGAATGTATAGAAAAATGTAAGCAACATGCATGAGGCAATGCAAGGTAATGATCCGACATCTACAATGTGACTCCACAAGCCAACATACGAATGAGAATACTAACCAAGAGACTAGGATCAAGTATCCAAGTAAGTGCACATCTATCATACCCATTTCTCATTTCAATGTTTCATTCATCATTTCACATTTGTTCCAATATTCTCAAGTGTCAAGAACAAGGGGATTCCATTACAAGTATATCCCGTAAGTATTTTATTCTCATTTTCATAAGCTGTGGGATCCCTAAAGGTCAAGTACATCCCGTATAAATTATAGTTCACAAGATGGCATGAATCCCAGAGTCCCTAAAGATCAAGTACACTCTGTATCCATCCATACTTGCCAAGGTGACATGAATCCCGGAATCCCTAAAGACCAAGTACATTCCGTATTCATTCACATAACATTTGTAACGTTGATAGGGTAGGAATGGGATAGTGGCTCGTCAACACACTAAACCAATCTAAACCGTCTTCCCCAAAGGCCGTTGGGAGGGCTCACGTAGCCCCCTTTGTGCACAAAGTCGTGGATGGAGCGACCATCCCGGGAATCCCTAAAACTCAAGTACATTCCCGCGTAGAACATATAAATCCCATATCATTGTTACAAGTTATCGGAACCCGGGAATCCCTAAAGATCAAGTACACTTCCGTTGATAATTTCACCAAGGTCATTCGTTATATTCAAGGGTCCACACAATCATGATTAATTTGATTTCAATTACGATTTACGCAACATGATACAATGTGCGATAATTTTCCATAAAACATGGCCCATAGTAAAAACCCATCTGTTAAGCCTAATTTAGGCCCAATTTCACATATCCAATGTCAATTCAACCAAATTACCTCTAATTGACCAAAAGCCCCAATTTTGTAAATTAGGGTTCATACAAGATTTGGGGGTTTTCATACAATTGATTCTAACATGAAATTGACTCATGTACAATGTATATAGGACCATATGAACACCATTAGAACCATCAATTTCATGATTTAACCTTAAACCCTAGGTCAATTTCACACAAACATGTATATACAAAAATTACCCAAAAATGACTAGATTTCAAAGGAAGGGGAAGAGAGAACATAACCCAGAACCATACAAGTGATGGATATCACCCTACCTTGAAGCTTGAGAAAAACCTAGGAATTTGAACTTGAATATGTGCCTTCGAAAACAGGGTCACTAGAGAGATCTCGTCGCGTAGAACAACTTTAATTCTTGCAATTTCTTCAATGAAGGCTTGGAAGGATGTTAAAATCTAGAGAGAAACTTGGGTTTTGAATATGGAGCTTGAGAGAGAGAGTGTAAGGCTCCTTAGGGTTTTAGAATGGGGAAGAAATGGTCAAAAAATGGGTTAGGAATGGTATAAATACCCCTGCCAAAAGACCACAAAGCCCTTAATGAAAAGCTGTCCGACGGACCTGTCATCGATAACAGGTCAAGCCTGTTATCGATAACCACCTCTGCGGGAGTAACCAAGGGGCTCTGGGAACAACGGGTTATCGATAACCAAAAAGACATGTTATCGATAACCACACTTTCGGGTCCTAACCAAGGAACCATATGAACAACTGGTTATCGATAACATGATAGATGGGTTATCGATAACCGCCCTCTCGGGTCTTTTAATAGGTAACCGGTTATCGATAACATGAAACACCGGTTATCGATAACCATCCTCTCGGGATTTTCTATGGGCAAACGGTGAAAACTTAAAACGCGCATAACTTTCTCACCCGGACTCCGATTGACGCGATTCAAATTGCATTGGATTCGTAATTGAATTCTCTACCATATTATAGGGTCAACCACCTTAAAATCACACTAAGATTTGAAGATAAAATAAATCAAGATACCAAATCTAATTTAGAATACGAATCGAAATTCCGGAAAATACTTCATAAAATACGGGTCGTGACAACATGGGCTAAGAATCCCTGACACCCCTTACTCAATAACTTCCTGGCCTTAATCGCTCAAATCAAACAAGAAGAAACAATTTTTCTATCACCATAAATCCTGAAAGATGGTTAGTTTGGTATGTTGATCGTTACTTTCTTGCAAAAGCAATCAATCACAGTATAATAATAGGATAACCAATCCATCCCCAAAATAACATCGAAGTCCGGCATCTCCAATGGCAACAATTCTGCAAACAACTCCCAGTCTTGGATATGGATATCACATCCCTTATACACTGAATCAATGATGATTACCTCGCCAATCGGGGTGGATATCGTCAATTCAGATTCTAATGCTTCTGAAGGGCTATTCAAATTTTTAGTATATTATAATGACACAAAAGAGTGTGTAGAACCAGGGTCTATCAAAATATGAGCTTCACTATTTGCAACAGGAAGCATACCTGTCACAACATTCTTTGAAGTCTGGGCATCCTTCTCAGTAATAGAAAATACTCTTTCCTGTCTAATCTCTACTGGAGGACCACCCGAACCTCTTCCCCGAACATTACTAGCCACACCTCTTCCCTGGGTAGGAGCATTTCCAACTGTTGATGCCTCTGACATAAGTCGAGGACACTCAGATCTCCTGTGGCCTATCTACCCACAATTATAACACGTAATAGTCCTTTCAAAACAATCCATTTTTGGGATTTAATCTTATCGTCGTTGGGTTCCGCGACCCATATTTTATTCTACCAATCCTGTCTGAGTGAGGTAAGTCTTGGTTTGCGAGGTTTTATGTTTCGAGTGCGGGCTGATCATTGTGGTGGAGTTCGGGTTGCTTCATGGCTGTTGGGGACTGTTCTGAAATTGTATGGGGAATTTTAATTCATTTTAATTAATTAATTTTAATTCTTTAATTAAAATAAAAAAGGGGAATGAAACAATCGGGACCCTCCCCCCCTTATACCCTCTTCCCTTATATCTCGAACCCCCCAACCCGAAACCCTACCCCTCTACCCTCGCAAACCCCTCTCCCTCTCCCTCACCCCGCCGACTCCATCTCTCCCTCCTCCTCTCCTCCTCCATCTCTCCCGGCGTCGCTCCCACCTCTCCTCTCCTCGGCCCTCCCTCCTCCCTCTCTTTCATCAGCTCTCCTCTCCCCTCTCTCCTGCGCCGATCTCCCCTCTCCCTACCTCTTCGTACACACACACACACACAACAGTGTGCAGCGGTAGTGGCGGTGGCAAGGGCGGTTGGAGGCGGCAGGTGGGTTCACGCAAGAATGAGACTATGGCGGTGGTGCGCTGCGGTTCGTGCACGAAGCAATAGAGGATGAGATTGGTTCAGACAGCCGTGTGCTCGATAGTGGAGGTGATGTGGTTCAGCCACACTGTACACCTTCCTTGGCGGTCGGTTGGCGGCGGGTGTTGGCGCGGCTACAGCAAAGGATGGAAGAGCGGCGACGCGTGATAGTTAAGTCTTCGCCTGCCGCGAAGCTTCGCGTCAGTGGGTAAGCCTATCTCTCTCTCTCTCTCTCATTACTGTACGGCAACGCTTATCGTCTGTTAGTGATTTTTTATTGGGTTCTATAGGTGCCAGCCCAATCGAGCGATGATAATCAGTGACGCGCGACGGTCAGGGCTTTGACCACTGTAACACTCCCAAATTTTGGAACATATTTTTTTTTTAAGTGTTAAATGTAAGTAACGGCAAACCACCTAACTACAGCCCGGTCAAGCTCCAAGTCCCGTGAAGGATCCCGCAGCCACTCCAAGTCAAGGAGTAAGTCCTACAAAAGTAGAGGGTCAGGCACCACCGCCTGGTAGAGATAGTCTATCTCCTAACGTCTATAATATTGGGTACAAATGTGTGACAATGCAAGGAATGTAAATGATGCAATATAATAGATCTCATTATATTTAAAACATTTCCTTTTCTTTCAAAGTTCCACATTTGACTCATCGTAGGTAAAAGCAGTAAAGTACCGTGTCTAACCAAAACTAAAAAATAAAGTACAAAATATCGAACATCTACCAAACAGTTGCCTAGACAAGGCCTAAGGGAATGGTATTCAAGTGTCGACTCACACTAAGTACCGTGTTATTCCTGTTTTCCCCGGCTCACTGGGAGGGTCCAGTCAAACCCCCATTGCGCAATGACGTGTGTCACTCTAAATAGTGACCCAAGGTAAGCAACCTGAATCATAGCCACTCATCAATATCCAATCCCTCCTATAGAGTACAAGGGCCAAGCCATTTTACCAATTCCATTTTTTTGTATGACTTAGGGCATATTACCTCCTAGTCAACATAGTATTACAAATGTGACGTTCATTTCATTCCTTTCAATCCACTCCGTTTATTAACAAAACATCCATTTCCAAAACATTTCCATTCGTTTCACAAAATGTGTCAATCATTCGCAAACCATTCCACTTAGTTTAATTCGTTCCAAAAACGTGTCAAAACAACGTTTAACCGACAATTTCCCAAGAGGGTCCCAAACAAGTCATCTTTCCCCAATTTGATTTTTCAAAACGACGACGACACATTTTTCATAAACTTGGGACTTTTCGAAATTAGACTCACAATCGAACAATTGACGTCCTAGTGAGTTCATAGATACCCTAGACGATACCACTACGCGACCAATTGATGCGAACGACGACTCGTGAACTATGATTTCGTACAATACTCAAAACTACAAATTTAAGTACAATCACAAGGGAGAAAGGAGAAGACCAATACTATACACGAGAGGTATAGAAAACTCTACCTTTGCCGGAGCTCCGGTGACACTCGTCGGAAAAGTCGCTGGAAAACCTCCACGACTGCCGAAGCGAACCAAGCCCGCCACCGCGAAGCTCTCGCAATGCTCTACAACGTTTACTAAGACAAAAATCGCAAGTAAGCAACACAACTCCATAAACTCAAGAGAGAGAGTGTTTGAGAGGAGGAGAAAGATTTACCGATCGAGCACGATCCAAACACGTCCCCGCGGATAGGAGAGAGAGGTCGTCAACATTTGTTCTTCGCATTTCTTCCGAATCTCACCGGATTGAGAGGGATGGAAGAGAAAAGTGGGAGGGAGTGGGAGAGGGAGGTAGAGAGAGAGAATTAGGATTGCAAATGGGGAAGACAACCCCAAAATTTCGGACCAAACAATATATAGGACCCCCACCTGAAGTTAGCATTTTGCCCTTAATGATTTGGTCCGAACAGCAGGTGCACCGGTGCAAGTCAGGTCTGCACCGATGCAAACTCCATTTGCACCCTTACTGCCTCAACCCAGAACCTCTGTGCACCGGTGCAACTCCCACCTGCACCGATGCAAACCACCCCTGCACCGGTGCAACTGCACCTGTACCGATGCAAACTTGAATAGAACCTACAAGAGCCAATCTGCACCGGTGCAACAAGTGTCTGCACCAATGCAAACCAAAACGCACTCCTGCACCGGTGCACCAAAGGGCTGCACCGATGCAACATGCATCAGAATGCCAAGTTTGCTGCTACGGAGGTTTTCAACCATCCCTACAAGCCCGAGATTGATCCGAATGAATCCGAAAAGTTCCAATGGGGTATCCGAGCGATACGCTTGCATTGGATACGATGAAATGGATATTTTGAGTACCCACGAACTTATTTTAAGGTAGATTTCTAACGAATTTTCTATCGAAACGATTTCAAATCGGATTTAAAATTTACAGAGTGTGACAAACTACCCTCCTTACAAAATTTCATCCCCGAAATTTCCAAGACAAAGAGTCGAAACACAGCACCATGAGGAGAACGCCGCCCGAAGCACCAAACACTTGGATGAATTCGCGACGAGAACCGACAACAACGATAAGGAGGTTCCCAACCAAAATAACTCCACCAACGAACAAGCAACGCCCAAAGAGATCCGTAATCGACAACAATTCCACCCAAAACAAACGTCCAACAACAATCGCAAGCCGAATAGTCCAACCAACTCCCTCAAGAGCGCAACACGTAGCTAAGTAAAGAGTACATCGCGAAACCAACATGCCAAGGAAGAACCGTTATTACACAAACAAAATCATCCTCAAGAGAGTCAAGAATTTCCAAAGAAATGATTTTTTGCGCAACCATCGGTCCCCAAACCGATCAAATAAGTAAGAAACGCGCATTTTCGAACATGAATTACGATACGGAAGTCAAACTGCAAGAATATTGCCCCGCAAAATTTCAAAAAATTCCACAAAATTCTAGAACATGCCAGCACACAACGTGGACATGCCGGGAAAATTTCCGAGTACCGAAACGCCAAGGATACAAGGGGGCACGACATGGATACGCCGACACGCGAAGGATACGCCGATGACACACCGATACACCAAGGATACTGCTAGGATACTCCGATACGGTACCTATACGCGGATACAGTACGGATACGATAACGACACGCGGACATGACACAGGTGCTCCAATTTTTCCAATTTTTTTCTGAATTTTTTTTGAAAAATAAAAGAGCGGGTTTAGACTACTGCAAAGAAGTCCACAATGACCTTCTCACCACGAACGCACAAAACAACCCCGAAATAGGTTTTCGAACAAGGTAGGAATAATCCAACCGATACGACGTAGGATTTGAAAGCAAGACAACCCGCAAGGGATGGTCACACAACAACCGTGCCACCCGAATCACACCAAACGACCACAACTCTACCAAAAGAAGAACCGAACAACCAAATGTTGATACCCCATTTTGGCTCACCATCTGAAATCATTCAAGTCAGGGTCGGGATAAATCAGTCGACTTCAGAATCGGCCGAATCGAGCTCAGAACGGATCAAAACGTATCTCCGGCATGTCTGAACCTTCTCGCGAGCAAACATCGGAAATCAACACAGATGACTTTTCGACAAACAAATGTCGGAAAAATGTCAAGAACATTTCT
>NMUG010003819.1:0-14416 GCA_002855965.1 Monotropa hypopitys
ATTCAAAATTTAAATGGAGGATGGATTGTTTGACGGAATTTCGGCAGAGGTTCGGCTAGTCGGTATGGTTCTTCGGCTTATCGGAAAGGGTTTGTTTTGATGTTTGGATTTTGGGTTTGAGGATTTAGGTTTTTGGTTGCTGGATTTTGTATGTGGATACTGATTTGAGGGAGTTTTGGTGGGATGAGAAGTGGCTAGGATGATTTTAGGAAGGCTCGGACCTGATCCGGGCTAGGTAGTATCGATTTTGGAAAATGGAGAAGTATTCTGATTTGGACAGAATGTGGAGAGAGTTTTGGGCAGGATTTTGGCACCTCTCGATCCTCTTTTCAATGGCCAAGGAGTGGCCTCATTTTATAGGAGGCTGTCGCACCTATAGGTGCGACAGTGACGTCAGCATTGACCTGCTCCCCTTTGGATGGGAGCTGTGGTGGTTTGGCACATTTTGGATGGGTTTGGATGATTTATTCGGACCTGAAAACATCCTTTCCCTATTTTAGGGAGAATTGTCTTTTATTTTCCTTTTATTTTCCAAAGGGTTTTATACTCTGAACCGGAATCTCCGAGATGCCCTCTCTGCGATGCCGCGGATCCCGTTGCTGAGAAGACTGACGTTGCCACAATTTTTATTGGCTTGAATCATGAATTTTAAAATTGTCGCCACTGAAATCGGACGATTCTTCAAGAGCCGCTTACTTTCCGACCCTTTCTCCTCACACAGAATTCCTCGGATTGTGCTCGTCTCACCATCGTGAGATAATTTGCAGAAACTGACTTGCAATAAATTTTTGTTTCTTCGTCAGGACTCCATGAAAAATCAGTTTGTACATTTTCGACGTCGACTCGTCATTCTTCGATGCTCCGGACGTAATGACGTTCGGATCCGAATAAATCCCGTATTTTCACCCGATGACGTTGGTGATCATGCATATTTCTCAGTAATGATTTTACGGTCGAATTTTGATTGAGAGATTAATTTTCGGACATTCGCGTGAGTTTCTGGTGATACCGGCCTGGAGTGCATGTCGTGTGCCGACTTCTTCGGTATCTGTTTACCGTTCGTCGCAAACCGCACATCGTTTTCAAAATCTGATTTTGGAGAAATATTCTCTGACCCTTTGCTGACGTTTGTTCACAGATAAGTCGTCCGTGTTTGTTGCCGGTCTTGCTTGCGAGGAAGTTCAGACATGCCGGAGATATTTTTGATCCGTTATGAGCCCGATTCGGCCGGTTCTGAAGTTGACTGATTTATTCTGGCCTTGACTTGACTGATTTCAGGTAGTGAGCCAAAATGGGGTATCAACAAGGTTAAAATCTAGGTGCCAAAACAAGTACTTGCAAAATGCTAACAAAGTGAACTAAGATGCCACCTACAAATCCTATAAAAGGATTAACAACTTCCTACTCATGTTATAGAGTTAAAAACTCGCAAAATCCCAAAATCCATGCAAAAGTAACTCACTATCTACACTACGAATCCGTCACGTGGATGACACGAGCTATACTTTTCTCCCTGTCTAAAAAGGGAAAATAAAGGCAGGTGGCTATACTAGACCGTCGAATTTCTAATTTTTTTAAGACTCTCTAAGTGGGACTAAAAAAGAGAAAATAAGCAAAAATAAGGTACAAGCATAGAAATATGCATCACTCCCCCCAACTTAAAATGTGCAATGTCCTCAGTGCATAAAACAATAAAAAGGGAAAGAGAAATGTACCTCCGGGGTGGTGCAACCACCCTAACCAATTGTTACCTTAAGTTGTCGCTGACAATACCCACAAAGCTCCAAGATAGACACAAAGAACCCTGCAATACTAACAAGCCAAAAACAAACTACAAGACAAACAATTAGTCCAAAATTTACTTGCTAATGGAAGCCAAGCGTGCAGCACCGATGCAAAGATAAAAGAAAGGTGAGTTCTCACGTGACTCTACACAAGTAATACTTTTCTCCCCGCTATTCTCACTTAGTAGTGTACTAGAGAAGGAAATCTCTCAGAATTTCGGGGTAGGTTGCTACTCAACAGGTGATGCCTCTCACTTTTTGGAGAGACACCCCAATCGACTTTCGCTTCCATCCCTACTCTGCCAAGGTAATCCCAGATAATACAATACTAAGGCTAGAATAACGGGCGGCTATACCAGACCGTCCATAGCCGTTCGAGCACGGCAAACACTAGAGGTATCTCAACCTTTAAGGATTTATTGTCTCCTAGACGTTATTTCGATTTTTTTATATTTAAAAGAAATAAAGTGCAAGAAACAAAAGAAAGAGTAGAAAAGAAAGGGTAATAGAAAAAAGAAACTATACTAGAGAGACGGGGTAATAATCGAGAGAGCGACCCTCCAAGTTGGAGGGTCGCATTTCCATAATGGCCTCCCTGGGGGCCGTAGCATGTCATGAACGCACACACACCCTTTCTAAAATATTGCAACCGCCCAAGCCATAAAAATAAATATTTGGAGTATGAGGGGGCTTGGCGGCACCTGAACAAGAAATAACCAACCATCCTACCACCACACATGGCATCGATTTCCAAGGCCTTGACCATATAAATAGAACATGGAACATGACTCGATAGGAGTCGGTCAATGCCAAGAAAGTCAAAATATTCTAAGGCAAGCACATGAGGTGGTGGTAGAAGTGCACAAAGAGTGGGGGACACACATGCAACAGTAGGTGAAAGCTCATCCCTAAAAGTGGACTCACCAAGAGTATCAATGGAAATGGGTGCAACAACGACACTCTCAACAATCTCTTGGGGAATACTAGGCAAATAAGGCTCCATGGCCAAAGGGCAAGCAACAATCACAAGTTCACTACCCCTACAATCTATCTCTAACTCCTCATCACTCGAATCATACAAACAACTTACCAAATTTTTTTCAGGAGGAGTGATAGGAGTATAATTTTTTAACTCGGGGAGCGACCACATCTCGGCTTGGATCATGTAGAGGGTAGGAGAAATTCCCACATCTGGATTTTCTAAGAATTCAACCTCCTCGGAGGTGAGACATGTCTCCTCCAAGGATTCGGTGGGAATGGTCGGCTCAAAAATTGGGACATCAAAGTCCACTTGACATGAAGAGTTATAAGCCGTGATGTTGTCGCAACTTTGGAGAAAATGTTGCAATGTGTCCTCAAGAAAGGATGGGTGCGGTGGTTGGGGGTCAAAAGTTACCTACGGAAGGTAATGGTCATATAGTTCCAAGGGTGGCTCCGAATGATAAGACTCGGGAGGAGCCACCACATCATTGTTGAGGGCGTTAATGGAATGACAACTTTTGAGAAATGTTTGCAAAGCATCCTCCAAAGTATTGGTACATGGTGAGGATGGATAAGGCTCCTCATATGACCATTGTTCCGGGAATTGATTAGTAGGCTCCAAATGGTAAAATTGTGGTGGAGCCGTTTCATCGTGATAAGAATAAGAGAGGGGTGATGGTTCATGTGAATACTCGCATTCTCGGTAATAGTTAAAGTGGTCAAGACACTCTTGGCTAGAAGGCTTGGAGAATGGAGGGTAGGTCTCACAATGTTGTTGATCCATGGTTTTCCAAGGGTTACCGGAAGCCATGATCAATAGCGACTACTATTTTTTATATATATAAAAAATTAGAAGAAGAAGCAAACTAAAAGTGGATATATACGGTGACACAAAAGAAAACTTCTAAATTAGCAAAAATTTAACTCAAATAACAATTTCCCCGGCACCCCGCAAAAATGCTATTAATGAAGTGTTTTTCTCGGATTTATACAGCTTTTACCGGTCCACGACGGTACGGTGGACCGGTACAAGCCGAATGAACTCATTTTCTGAGCAAAATTTCCTGAGAGTTGTCAAAAATTCATATCCTTGTACCGGTCCACGACGGTTCAGTGGACCGGTACAAGCTGAATCTTTTCACCAGAGTTTGCATTTTTTCGATAGCTTTCCAACGCCATATTATAAAGCTCGATCGGAGCTTCACATCAAAAGTTATGTCCATTTTACCAACGGGGGGTGCGGCCATGGCATTGTTCAGCTATTTTCTTCTTGATCTTTTGGAAATAGATGCTTCCTTTTCCGGAAATTGGCATGAAAATGCCCCTTGTTGCTCTTGACTTCACCTCATGGCTCGGATTGGTATCGGGTACTTTCGGACTCCTCCGGGGATCATTAAACAGCCTGTACAAACAACAAAAACTACAAAAACGAGATTAAATGCATATGTACAAAAAAGAACTAATTATTAAACATCTAACAATTAAAACTAACTAAAAGGAAATGAATTGGGACACTAAAGCTACAAAATTAGATGCCAATCAATATCCACTCAGGGTAATACACTTCTCTAATGTCCTTAACTTTCAATAATCTATCTACTTCTTCGAGGACTGCTTCTGCATGATGAGTAGCTGATCTTCTTCTTCTCTGCATGACTGACATGTGAGGTGGTGACATATTACACTTGGCTCTACCCTGGGAATTTCTACCGGAGTGCAAGCGAATACATCAATATTTTCCCTCAATACCCGCTCTAACGCGGAGGCATCCATTTCAGGGAGTTCCTCCCCGAGCAGGAAATACCTTTCCTCGTCAGATTTGTGTACAACAACCTTTCTCAGGTTTTCCACCACATGGGTATTGGGGTCTACACCCATATCTTCAAGAACCGGCTGGTCTGGAACTTCAATTGATTTTACTTGTTCTGCACTTGGGGAATGCTTAATCGATGCCAAGAAGCAATTTCTGGACGACTTCTGGTTCCCCTTTCTGCTCTCAATCCCTCTTGGACCATGAAACTTGATCACTTAGTGGTAGGTGGATGGTATGGCACCCATCCTATGCATCCATGTGCGTCCAATAATGGCGTTGTAAGCAGATAGAACATCCACCACTAGGAATTTGACATACTTGGTAACCCGTCCTGCCCGGACAGGAAGAACAATGAAGCCCAATGGCCAGACTAGGACTGCACTGAACCCAATCGAGGGGATCTTTGCTTCTTTTAAATCTGCTTAATTTAACCCCATTTTTTGAATGCCTGGAAGTAGAGGATTTTGGTAGAGATACCCTGGTCGACCAGAATCCTTTCTGTGTCAAATCTGTTAATGTTGAGGGTGATCACCAAGGCATCACTTTACGAGAAGGTGACCCCCTACAGGTCGGTATCTGAAAATGTGATTTGCGTTGCCTCGGGGTTATCTTCTCTCTATCTTTTCTGGCCAAGTTGGAAAACGTGTTGCTCTGAGGCTTCTCCTCTCTTCTGGGTCCTTGCCTGATTTCTTCTCACATAGTCTTATCCTCCGTGAATCGTATGGATGACGCCAGCAGTGGTCTGGTCCTCATCTGAAATATCACCTCGCCTATCCACCCTCCTAGGCCTATCATCCTGGACAGGTGTCTGGGCCAGGTACTGCATCAAATGACCAGCCTCTACCAGCTCTTCCAAGAATTCTTTGAAGTCTCGGCATTGCTCAGTCATGTGGCCGAACGACCGGTGATATCTGTACTTCAACCCTGAGGCCTCCAACTCTTCTATGTTTCCCCTCTACTGTGCGAGCCACCTCCAAAAGGGTTCATTCTGCAATGAGAAAACCAGGCGGAAGATGGGGACATTGAACACTACTCTGATAGCTTTGCATGACTCTAGACCAGGCCTGGGCATCCTCAAAACGGACTGTCGGTTAAAGTTAGTCTATTGCGCGATAGGCGTCTGCTCCCTTTGCTCGGGAAAATTTTGTCGTGCTGCTGACTTCTTCTTCTTCTTTTCCTATGAATCCACCATGTTAGTATGGTGGGATTTGTTGGCAGTGCGACCAGCCTCCCTGTACTGTTGTTCTTCCAGTTTGGCATGATGCTCCACCCTTTCTATTAACTCGGGGAAGGTCTCTACAGGGTTCAAGGTTAGAGACTCCCTCAGTTTCTCACCAAAGGAGAGGCCCAACCTGAACATAGATACTGCCTGCTTTTCAGTGCAATCCTCAACTTCGTTGTACATCTCAACGTACCTTCTGGCATACTCCTGGAGACTCTAATTAGAACGCTTTCTCAACGACATCAGAGAGTCGAAATATTTTGGAGCAGCTCGAATGGTCATAAAATGACCATGAAGAGACTCGACTAATTGCTCCCAAAAGGTGATAGACTGTGCAAGAAGCTTATGATACCAAGTCAATGCTAAACGCCCAAGCTTGAGGCGAACATTCTGCAGTAAAGGAGCTCATCATCCTTGTAGAGGATGAAAGCTTGCTGATAATCCTTCAAATGCGTAATGGGATCCGCCTTCCTATCATATTTAGGGAAGTTTGGAAGAGTGAACCCCCTCGGGATCTTGTATGAACTGATCTCCTTGGACAGCGGAGATGATGTGATCTGCTGAATTACACTCTTGGCCATCTCTTGAGCAGTTCCCCTTCCCTTGAGACATTCGTCGATCCACCTTCGCTGATCATTAATGTCTTCTAGGACTGCATCGCTGCCACAACATAAATTCTGCTGAACCGGCACAGGAGCTCTGTGCCAGATGATTTTCTCATTGAGATCTAGGACTGAGGCAACTGATCTGGCTGGATTTGCCATATTCATATGACTTCTTGTATGGATGTGGCATTCATTGGGTTGTTGGGGGTCCCTAACCACCTGCCTCCATCTTTGAAGGGGAGGAGGTGGAGCTCTTCCTCCCCTATTAGTGCCATAGACCCTCCCCGATGCATTGGGTTCCATTCCCTGGTCCCCAACAGTCCTGGGGTGGGTGATAACTGTTCACCTACCTTGACCTTCAGAAACGTTGACCACCAGTGGTGCTTGGTCTACTACCTTAGGATTTTGCTGTTGAACCAGTCGATTCATTTCCCCCTCCAAACACCTGATGGTTTGAGCTTGGGCTTTGACCAGTTCCACCAAATCCTCATCCATAACCGATCTAGATCTGGATCGAGACTGAGAACCCATGGACCGGGTCCTGCTTTCTTCTTCATCTGAATAGTCAACTTCCATATCAAGATACTTTTCATCTTCCAGATTTCTGGCATCTGGCACTTCGACTTCGTTTCCCTTATCAGCGTGTTGACTCGGACCTCCATGCACAAACTTCAGGAAACGAGACTGTCCCTTTGTCTTCTTGGGTGCTGGGGGTGGGTCAGGGTGATTCTCTATTGCCCTCTTTCCATCACCAGCAACCTTGGGTTGTCCTTGTACTTTATTGTCTCTTTCTGTTGCCATCTTCTTGAAACAAACTTCAAACTTTAACGTGACTTTCTTCTTCAAACTTTCGGTGTGGATTTCCCACAGACGGCACCAATTGTGCGAGGATAATCTTACCCTGAAAGAATACGACTATTGACTTTCTGACTTTGTAACTTGTACTCCGTCTACAAATCCTTTCTTCTTTTGTTTCTGGGTGCTCCTACTTTTTCTACTCTCCGTATGTCTTTGCAACCACAAACTGGTTACAAGACCCCCACACCAAGTGCTTTGGAAGGCCCTCCGATAATTAAGTTAGTCCAAGTAAGGGAAGCTTAATCCTAAATCAAAGGAAAAACATAGAGAGTGAGAGAATATTTGGGTAGAGTTTCGTTACCAGAATGTGTTGGTCCCCTCTAAAGGGTGTAACTTCCCTATTTTATATGTGTCTCTCTCTCTGTCATTAATAAGCCGTTCCAACTTCTTGACTTCTCATCAAGAAGGGGGATGAATCTAGACATGAGACTTCTCATCTCCCATATAACCAATCCATTGGACTAATCATCTTCTGCCTTTTAGCTTCTTCTGACACTTCTACTAGACTTGCTCAGTCTAATAACAGTTGGAATGTGCATTGGTTAACTTGTTACTTGTTTACCAATGCATATATGTTCCGCCCATGTTATTGCCGAGCTGAACATATTCCTGCATTGCCGATGCTCGCCGCATCGGGTCTAGCCCTATCCACAGTCGAGATGTCACACTTATACTTGGCTAACTAGTTCTTGTCGTGATCCTGGCCGTAGTCCCCTATCACCTATGCTGCACTACTAGGATGTCAAGCCCATTGGGCCTGACCTAATCCCAAGTGCCACATAGCTATTGGGCCCACGAGGGGCTTTATCACTTAAGATCCAGTCCAAGTAATATTCATATAATACACGTCGAGCTAAATCCTCCTTGATCTAGCCCATATTCCTCTAAATAGATCTCATATGCTGTTTGAATGTTTAGCCAAACCTTATCCTCAACATGGACTCCCTATGGATGTACTGATGGCTTAATCTAAGGGATCCAAACTATATTACCGAGCTGTCCATGTGCTGCACTGCTTGGATGTCACTCCTATCGGGTTGACCTTAGCCCGCAGTGCCACACAGACAATAAATCATACTGAGTGCAGAAACATACCTGATGACGTTGCCTCACTGAATAACCGCACGGAAAACTTGAATTCACGACGCCACGTGACTAATCTAGATTTATCCTACAACAATTACCGCAAGCTCAATTCCATGTCTAAGAAGGACCATTTTTTCTTGCCCTACGGATCAAGCAAAGACCACTTTCACCTGTTCGTATGGTATATATGTTTATCGGCGCATGCCTTTTGGTTTGTACAATGTATCGACTATCTTTCAGTGGTGCATGACGTCTATTTTTCGGACATGATGAACGTAATGAATTTCTGTAACTGAGTCATTCAATCCAAACGGGTTTGATACAAAGCCCACAAAACCAAACACTGAGTAAGAGAAAAAAATAAACTCGGTAATGCTGAGACTAATTCCCTAGAGATTTGAATTATACAGCTGTGTCAAAGAATCTGACTGTAAAATTCTTACTCCTTATAATAAAACAAAACGAGATCTGAAATTGAGGGTGAGTTGTGGATTGGACATCATCATGGTGAGATGGCCGGGGAAGCAAAATCATTAAGCATGTCCATGAGCTGCAATTATGTAACATAAGAGTCTGCTGCACTTTTACGCATAAATATCATAACCCATGTTACCACAACTTGGGATACATCTTCTTTTCTCCGGTCACAATAGTGTCAAAGGATGATGCACTGGAGGAATGCTGCAAAATGAACAATTCGATTCATATTACTGGCATCAAAATGAAATCCATTTTGGGAGCACATTAGGCATAAGGGGGGCACATCATGTACACAAAATGCCCATTATCATAACAAGTCATTACTCTTGTGCAAAGGCATCCGAAACAAACACAGATATAATTATATATAATAATAAATCGAACGAATTATAAAAAAGAAAGAGAAGAAAAATATAAGAATATAGATATTTAACGTGATTCTCTTTAAAGTGTGTAAACCTACGTTTACGGGCAAAAAACGATAAAGAATTTTACTAGAATCAAAGAAACGGATGTTAGAAAAATATCGAAGAATCAATATTTTAATGGAAATGTGTTCATATAATCCTAAGTAAGAGGATTAATCTAGAAAAAGAATGACAAAAATTCATTAAGTAATAATTGAGTAATTAAACATTCAAAGTGTGACATTTTCAATTGTGGGAAAATATTTTAATACTCTTGTTTCACATTGAAAAACGGTTAGAATTGGAATGAGTATATTTATTGTGTTATGTGACTAATAGTCATAACAAATTCTACGCGGAAAGTATAAGATGAAGAGCGCTTTAAATATTTTCCCATACATGCACAAACATGTGAGTGTGCGTTGCCGCCGAAGCCCGCCCGGTCAACTGTGTCCGAGCCCTCTTTCATGCCTAAGTCTCGTGGGTTCGTGGAAATGTGCCCCATGCAACAAACCAATCATTCCACGGACCAACCATTATCTTCCTAACACGAGAGAGTTCCAACACAGCCATTCGTAGACTGGTAGTGTTGTGCTACATTGACAGGACAATCGACTGGACCTTGAGAGCAGACGACTAACGATACCTTAAGCAGCTCCGATGTGACAGACTGAATTTACTTAAGGGAACCATGCTTGCACACGGGTCCTCTATTTGATTCCTTCATTCTATTATTGCAGTTTTATAATCTGTAATTGTTTGCCATTTTCAACTGAAATTAGATTTTCCAGTAGTCCGTTCCGGCAATCTTAAGCAAATTCAAAAGTTTTCTATTTTCATACAAAACTTTGGAAATCTGATTTAAAGACTAATCTGACTGCATCAATTTGGATAATCTCGTTCTCAAATTTTGAAACAGTGATTGTGTTTATGTTCAGATTTTCTTGCTCAGATGTCTACTATATCATATAGAAGTATATCACTTTATCAAATTCATGTAATCCCATCCTGGTACCCAAGTGGTTTGGGGAAGCGGCTTAGTTCCGTGAGATCCCAAGTTCAAAACTTGGGACTGTCAAGTTGTGGATATATAGCCACCCGGCGTATAGCCCAGTGGTATGAGCATATAATGGGGTAATTTCCAGATCCTCGCTGGGACTGCCCCGTGTAGTCGGTTTGAGTCCCCCTAGATGGAACATAAAATGCACTAGGCTGGACTCTTCCTTCTGGGGGAGGTGTACCAGCACCGGACAAACATTATATGTGGAACCTATGGGCGAGTCGCGCAATTACCAATCCTCACGTCTTCAACCTTTGTGGCGGGGTCATGGCGTGGGACCCTCGGGGCTGGGGGACAGCCTTTTTTTTTTTTATCAAATTCATGTAATTCATTTACATCAGTTTTCTAACATATTTCAAAAACTGATGCTTGTATATTATCCATTAAAGAGTAAATATTTGAAATAACTACAACTTTAATTGATATTTGAAGTAATTGAACATAGTAACTATTTTTGTTATACTCTAATTGACATTTGAAGTAATCACAATATCGTAATTAATTACTTTAACCGATATTTCGATATTTAGGTAATTTGTGTAAAGAATTGAATTCAACTTTATTCAATATAGTAATTGATATTTTGTTTGTTTTCTGGATATTAGTGTTCTATTCGTAGATTCAAAATTAAGTATTGCACTTGTTAAAAAAATTGATTTTCAAAGTCCTATTTTCTAAAAATATTGTGGTTTCATTTCAGTAAAAAATGGATACAGAAGCAATGAACGATGAAAATGTTGATGGAAGTGGCAACACTCAAATCATAGACACAATCGATGTTCAACTTCCCGCGAGCGATACTGGTAATGCACAGCTTCCTATGAGTAAGACTACTCACGGAGGAATCCATCCTATAGATGTTAATCCTCTAAGAAGAAACACACAACTGCATTTTCAGACTGAAGTGTATGTTCCCTCCTTTGGACATACTAGTCTATCGCTATTTCTTGCCATGTTCTTAATGAATCACGTGATTCGTCTCGGCAAATTTACGGGTGCAGATTTCAAAATATAGCAGAACAAGATAATGTTCTACCTCACTACACTGGGACATGCAATGTTATTGATTGATCCTGAACTAATTGTAAAACAAAATGAAACTGATTTTCAAAAAAAAAAAAGTCGTTTGGGATTCATGAAAGAGTACTAACTTCCTTTATAGAAATTACCTCTTTAATGGACTGCAGGATTCCTAATACCATATATACATGGTATATACTTCTACAAGAAAGCTATGAGTATCTCTTGAAAAGAAATATAAAACTAAAGATGTTGGTTCGAAGAAGTTTCTGGCATGCCGATTTGTCAATTTTGAAATGGTGGACAATCGGTCAGTTGTGAGCCAAGAATAAGAATTTGCGGTTCTCGTACATGAAACACATGATGAATGATTGCTAATTTCAGAATCCCTAAAGGTGGCTTTAGCCGTTCATAAGTTTCTACCCTACTGGAAAGAATTCATGACTTACTTTGGTGGAAAGAATCCAAGACTTACTTGTTTTTTTTTGAAAAGCCAAGACTTACTTGTTGCACAAGCGTAAAGAGATGTATTACGAAGACCTCATGACTAAGTTCAGAATTGAGGAGGCCAACAAGGGAAGAAGGATATTTAATATGGATCCAGAGGTTTCTCTCTGGACTCTCTCGACTCTCTCGACTATAGCCGTTACAGACACGGGCCAGCAGCCATGTGCGCTGGGAGTAGGAGTATCAGATTTCTTGGATTGCGAGGAACAAATCGGGAGTGCCAAGAAGAAGAAGAAGGTGGGAACACCTCAGCATTCGTTGGAGGTGGTCGGAGAAGGGAGTTATGGTCAGGACTTTGAGGATAGGGGGCAAGTGATATGTTGCTTGATGAAGATCATGGACAGAACAAATCGTACCAGAGGCCACCGGATCTGACCAGTAAATTGCTGATTCAGGCTAAATCGTTCAGGACTGCTTTGATGTGCGAGAAGAAGGAATCCTCGAAAGAAAATAAGGAGGTCCTTGTCTCAGATAGTGAAGACGAAGCGTCTATGGAAATGCATGAAGATAAGGGACCATGTAAATCAAGGCTTAAGATATAGTTCTCTGCGGAACACCTGAAGCGAATAAGATCAAACTGGAAAGATTGCCTCATTATTAAGCTGTTGAGGCGAAATCTGGATTTCTCGAATCTCATAGAGAAGGCCAAACATATTTGGAATCTGGAAGGTTTGTTCACAACCATGGATGCAGTGCTATGATTTTACATCCTTAAGTTTGAATCAAAGGCGGATTATAACAAAGTTTTTACAGGAGGACCTTGGATCATAAACAGCCATTATCTCACTGTCCAAAGATGCCATGGTGATTTTCAGGCATATAAGGCAAAAGCACTGAGAACGGTGGTATGGTTAAGAATCAACAGATTACCGGCGGAATATTATGATGAAGATATGCTTTTCCAAATAGCGGCTGCCATTGGGAAACCTCTTAAGATGGATGGGAGAACAGTAGACTCCATTAGGGGGAGTTATGCCGGAAGGTGCATAGAACTAGATATCAACAAACCTCTAGAAACCTCTATAGCTATTGGTAAGTACGATTATGCGATTGAATATGAACATTTACATGTTATTTACTTTTTCTGTGGTAGGGTAGGGCACAGGAGAAAAATCTGCTCAAACACGGATGTCATTATTACGGATAAGGACCAAGGATCTTCGTCAAAGACCGCGGAGTGCAGTCAAGAAGGGCATGCAGTGGATTTCAACGACCAGAAGCACCCACAAGGGCTACCGGTGGAGGAATTTGGCGATTGAATGGTGGTCAGAAATCGGCGCCGGAATAACAATGGACACATTCCTAGTAAAGGGAAGGAGACAAAGCACGAAGCTAGGGCTAGAATTCCCAGGCCCAGAAATAACCAACACCCAAACTCAAGAATGGGCCAGCCCAGCAGACAGCAAAATAACCATAGTATCCAGGCCGGTAGAAGATGGGATATAGGGAAAGGGAAGGAGTGTGAGACTCAGGGGAAGACCACGCCAACTATGGAGGATATTCAAAAATAGATTAAGGATGGGCCCTCATTGCTTAGGTTTTTGAGCCCTAATGATATTAGTAGCCCAGATCACCCTGAAATATTTTTAGACCATGCTAAGAGTGGGCCCAACAAGCCCACAAAGGAGTTAAATACTATTTCAAACCAGGAGGTTTCCATTTGCTCTCGAAAACCCTTTTTCGCCACCTCTCCCGTCTTCAGAACCAGGTTCCTTGACAAACCCTGTAACTCCTGATGTTTCCCAGGGCGTCTTGCCTGTGAAAGTTAACTCTATCACTATTCCCCCTGAGAATGTTCTGGCCAACGGTGTCAACCTGGGTTATGGGAACAACTTCGAAGGAAAGCATGGATATAGACTCAGGAACATAAGTCGTTCACCTCGCCCAAGCAGTCTGGTGGACGGAAGCCACAACAGTGAAAATAAAAAAGAACGCAGCAAGCCAGAACGGAGCACCCATGGCAAGAATAACGGTAAATGAGGAAATATCCCATCGACTGAGTATTCAGAGGATTAACCAGGTCCTTGGCCTTCCCTCGGGGTCCAACCTTGATCAAGAGTTTACTATGCCTTGTCTAGACTTTCTCATATGGAACTACAGAGGAGCTGGGAACGAGCGGTTCCGGACTCATTTTAAGGAGTTGACTACATCTTACAAACCTCAGGTGGTGGGACTGATGGAAACGAAGATTCGTATGGAACAAATGGGCTTGTTCTTCAAAAAGTTAGGGTTCTTGGACCTTGTTTTTGTTGATCTGGCGGGTAGGGCAAGGGGGATCTGGGTCTTATGGGACCCCTCCAATAGCACTCTGAACCCTCTTTGAATCACTAATCAGGTCATTCACGCGTATGTTAAAAGAGATAACTACGATGATTGGGTTTTTTCGGCAGTTTATGGCTCTCCCAACCCCAACCTTAGGAGCAATCTCTGTGAAGATATTCGAGGATGTAAGGACGCGGAGAATACCAGCTGGATGATCGCTATCAATAAGAAAAGAACTTAACTTTTCATACCATGCTCTAGGGGATTGTTTTAAACCATAAAGTGACTTAGATAATTTAAACACGTGATTTTAATATTTTTCATCTTCAAA
>NMUG010003820.1:0-14415 GCA_002855965.1 Monotropa hypopitys
TTTGTTGGTTATGACCATTGACTACTCCAATTCATGGGCAGATCCCATTATTAAGTACATTAAGCCGGGAGAGTTGCCAGAAGATAAGTTCGAAGCTAGAAAATTGAAGATCACAGTAGCGAGGTATACTCTAATGGGTGATATCTTATATAAAAGGGGATTCTTCTTACCATATCTTAGGTGTTTGAGGAAAGGCGAAGCAGATAGAGCTATTGAAGAGGTTCATGGGGGAATTTGCGGAGCTCACCAAGGGGCAGATCTCTAGCCTATAAAATAATCATGATGGGCTATTACTGTCCCACCATGCAAGACGACTGTACATCACTGGTCAGAAAGTATGATTCTTGTCAGAGGTTTGCTAACATTTGCCATGCCCCCCACTCAGATGAGCCCCATGAGAGGACCCTGGACTTTCGTGCAATGGGGAATAGATTTCATTGGACCCCTTCCCATAGAAGTAGAGCAGAGACAATACGCCATAGTAGCTATCGATTATTTTAGAAAATGGGTTGAGGCTAAGGCTTTATCTATCATCACTTCTCATGCCACCATTTCTTTTCTTTGGTAGAATATTATTTGTAGATTCAGATTGCTTAGGGTGATAGTGGTTGACCTTGGGAAACAATTTGATAGCTTGGAGTTCAAGGATTTCTTTGCTGAGAGAGCCATACACGTGCACTTCACATCTAAAGCCTATCCCAGAGCTAACGGACAGGCCAAAGTCACAAACCGCGAAACAAAGAAAGGCATCAAGAGGAGGATAAAGTCGGCAAAAGGGGATTGGCTGAGCGAGCTACATCATGTGTTGTGGGCCTTTCTTACCTTGTCCAGGTCAACTACAGGTGAGATGCCATACTCTCTCACTTTTGGGGCAGAGGCAGTGGTACACATTGAAGTAGAATTGCTAAACTACAGAACTGCATCATCAGAGGAAGCTAAGAATTCAAAAGAACTTAGTGTTGAGCTGGATCTTATTGAAGAAAAGTGAAACAGGGAAGCAGCAAGGGTCGCCGTTTACCAACAGAGAATGACGAAGTATCATAATTCCAAGGTTCAACCCAGATCGTTCTAGCCTGGGGACTTGGTTTTGAAGAAGGTAGACCCCACGGGGAAGAGGGTGAAGCAGCTACAACCCAACTGGGAAGGACCATATCAAATTATCAGGCATTCCAAGGCGGGGGCATATCGACTCAAGACCTTAAGGGGGAAAGAACTACCAATTCCTTGGAATGCAGAACATTTGAAGAAATATTACAGATAAGACCCAAATCTTACCTATTTATGAAATTATATTGTTATGATCTATGTGTTGAAATAACCTCTTGTATTATCAACTTATGATCAATATCGAAACTGACGAAATGCATCTGTGTCATACATTAACCTCTTGTATTATCAACTTATGATCGATGTCGAAGATGAAAAAATACATCTATGTCATATTTATAGAATTGAAGTCCTATTTTTTATTGATGTATGCATATAATAATGCAACAACATGCTAAGGCATGACACAAATCGCTAAGGCGAGAAGTGCAAAGGCACAACTAAAGGCTAAACACTAAAGTGTAAGCTCAGCAACATGCTAAGGCATGACACAAATTGCTAAGGCGAGAAGTGCTAAGGCACAGCTGAAGTCTAAACACTAAGGCGTAAGCTCAGCAACATGCTAAGGCATGACACAAATCGCTAAGGCGAGAAGTGCTAAGGCACAGCTAAAGGCTAAACACTAAGGTGTAAGCTCAGCAACATGATAAGGCATGACACAAGTCGCTAAGGCAAGAAGTGCTAAGGCACAGCTGAAGGCTAAACACTAAGGTGTAAGCTCATCAACATGATAAGGCATGACACAAGTCGCTAAGGTTAGAAGTGCTAAGGCACAACTGAAGGCTAAACACTAAGGTGTAAGCTCAGTATCATGCTAAGGCATGATATAATTCGCTAAGGCGAGAGGTGCTAAGGCACAGTTGAAGGCTAAACACTAAGGTGTAAGCTCGGCAACATGCCAAGGTATGATACAAGTCACTAAAACGAGAAGTGCTAAGGCACAACTAATGGCAAACACAAAGATGTAAGCTCAGCAACATGCTAAGGCATGACATAAATCGCTAAGGTGAAGCCATGCTAAGGCACAAATGAGCCAACACTAAGGTGCAATCTCGGCACCATGCTAAGGCATAGCACAAATTGCTGAAGCGGACAATAAGGCATGATTGAACTAAACACTAAGGTGCGAGCCCAACACCATGATAGGGCGTGATGTGAATTGCTTAGGCAATTGGGGAAAAAGCATAAATGAGCTGAAAGTACCATGATAAAGCACAATAGAAACTCTCGAAGTCATGCCATGTCAGAATATAAAACCAAACAGTCTTACAAAGTTAGGAATTCAGTACATGCCAAAAATAAGAAAAAAAATGCCTATCTTATCCAGTTAGAAAAGTCAGGAAGGGTAGGAGGGATCAAAGCTTAGAAAAAGATGATCTCTAAATTTCCTCGATAACTTTATCAGCCACCTCGTCCATTATTTTCGTCGCTGCGAAGGTAATAGCATCCTAGACTATCCTGCCAATGGCATTGGGAGCTAAAAGTTCCTTAGGAGCAGAGAGAAGTCACGTCAACGCCCAAATTGTCGTCTTCCTCACAAACAACTGTGGAATCCTTCATGATTATCTCAAATTGTTGAGTGCTGAAGTCCAAATCTAGGTATTTACTAATACATTGTCGTCGTATCTCCTCAAAACTATCAAAGTAGCTCGATGTCACCTCTTCTATATGCTCATGTTGCTCCTTGTTTCAGATCTCCCGAAGTTGATTAAGGCATTCTTCAGCCTTGGTCATGCTAGCAGAAGCTTTATCTTCCTCCTGGACTCTCTCAATAGCAACCTTTTCTAAATCCTTAGACAAACGAGCACAGTGGGCTACTTTTGCTTTCAACTTCTCCTCCTATGCTTTCAACTTCTATTCAACAAAAAGTTTTTCCTCCACCAGCCACTGGAGTTCCGACTCTTTCTTCTTTAAGGTCAGGGCTACAGCGTTCCTCTCGGACTGAGCTTGTCCAATTTGATGTTGGAGATCTTGATTTTTCTTGATTAACCTCTCCTGCTGTTGCGAAGACTTGGTCACCTCTTGGGCTATAAAAACGCCCTTCGTGAAGACCTGGTGAAAAAGAAGAAGAAGCATTTCGTAAGAAATGTTAATAACCTAAAAAAAATAGGTAGCTTACCCTACTCAACTCAACAAAAAATTGTTTGCAAATTGTCGCAGATTGTTGATCAGATAGATATTTCATATCAGCCTAAGACGCAATGCATTTAGCCTTTGTCAGGGCATGATCGTCATAAAACAAAACCATGGACCCATCATCCTTTGCTTGGACCTACGCTCCTTTGTCCCTACCATCCTTCTTAAAGGGGATCAATCTTCGTCTTCTTAGATCGGCCTCTAAGGGATGTTCCAGCTCAGTTCTTGGCCTTTTTGCCTTGGCCTCCTTGGTGGATGGAGCCATAGGAGGAACGATACTCATAGGGAGGGCCGAGGACACAACTTGAGGGACACCCTCGATGGTCTTCTTCCTCTTGCCAGCAGCCTAGCCAAGAACCAAATTCCCCCTATCCGCCTTCAGTTTGTCCAAGGCCTCTTTACTCAGTTTGGGATCCATTTCTTTATCTAGTATCTCTGTAGTACCAATAACAAAGTAAGAGATTAGCTTAAATCAAGATTCAGGTGTGTGGGCAAAATACCTCTTTCTAAGAACAAGGCCTCACTTCCGACTTCGGGACCAAGGAGATGAATAGAAAGACTTTCAGAAAAGACGAGCTGATCTGTGTCATTAACACTATGTGTTTTGACACACGCAATATACTCTTTCTTTTCTAAGGAAATAGACGTCTTCTCCCTTGCTAAAATTCATGGAAGGAAATGAGTGTTAGAAAACAAACAGACAAGGGGGAAATACACAATCGACTGAGGCAAATTGTTTAATGCTCACACAGTGACGAAAGAATTCCTCACTTCCTCTGAACACAGGGAGTGAGTTCATCTTCCCAGCTCTAAAGCTCCCACCCAGAGCCACTAATGAAGAAAAAATTATCTTTCCATCCCTTGATTGCTGAGGGTAGCTTACCGACCACCATAGGGAAATGTGGTCTCTTACTAGAGTACCACCATGCCTCGGTAGAAGGGACCTCCTTAAAGGAAAATAGATTACAGAAAGAGGACACACTCAAAGACTTTTTGTCGTCTGACGCAGCTAGCCACATGATGGCACAGCTGATAAAAAGCCTATACCCATTAGGGGCCAGTTGCCCAGGGGCAAGGCCAAATTTTGAAAGAACCTTCCTAACAATTTTTGGGAAAGAAAGGTGTAGGCCAGCTTCCAAGGCATCTCGATAAATGCAAATTTCATGAGGAGAGCTGTCATAGGCCCTCTTATCAGAATCAGGAACCCTGAGGCAAATAGAATCAAAGATTTGAAATCGTCAGCGTATGACATCTAAGGCATCAAAATCCAAGATGGAAGAGTGGGAGAGAGCAAAACAATTGAACTTCGGTCTAGAGTACAACGTAGCAGGCAATTGTCCAGAGGTCCCAACCGGTTCACCTTCTAGGGGAGTACCCGTTCTGGCCAAGACCCTAGTTCCACGACCCATGAGGGGCATCTTCTCCTCCATAATCTCACTTATGGTTACTGTACATTTTAAGTCAGACATACCTCTAGGACAACGAAAACAAAGGGGACTGAAGAAGGAGAGAGGACATACCTAGGAGTAAAATGAAGGGTGCTCGACAAGTCTTGGATGAAGATGCAGATTGATGCTTTTTAAAAGACGGTGAAAGAAGTGTGTACGCCTTGCCTAGAAAAAAGAAGCGATGCCAGATCTCTGCTGCCCCCTTGTTCCTATCTGAACGGGTCTAAATTACCCACGTGGCAGGCGTGAGACATTTCACATCACGCATTTAATAATCGCGATTACCCATAAAGTGGCGGCGCGACTCTAAATGTGTTTTTACCAAAATAGCCTTCAACCTATGCCGGTAAAAACAGGGGAGTAGCTGATAGGTGGTATTGAGCTGAGAGCTCAGTACCACAGATAGGGCCTCAAGTCAGCTCTAAGATTTTATCTCAGCACTGCAGGACTGACCTTAGGACAACCCTGAGGTTGTAATTATGCTAACCTAACCAAGGGGGGCCTCAGCTCAGGGTACTCTGGCTAATCTTTCCTGCCTAATTACTGTTTAAAATAAGGACTCTACAAAGCCAAAACGGAAATACGGGATATCATCCTATAATCGCGGGAGTGTGCATAATGGATAAAATAACATTGTAGATATTCACGAAAGCTTTCCTAAAATAGAGGAGTGGTATATAGTGCTTGAAAAGGCTATGGTAACAGGTATGAAACATTTTCGGTACTCAAACTCTCTTTCTATTTTATCTTTCTCTTACTAAACCACCACTAACTTGATCATCGGAGGGGAGTTGGCAGGCACCACGCCGGTGTCAAGATCATCGCTGCAGGGCCAAAGGGCAAGGAGGAGAAGACCTAGAAATCACGTCATCACATAGTTTCCTTAGTACTTTTTAACCATTCCAACTGGAGGTGCAAGGAATTTGCTATTGGCCAAAGTATCTCAGGGTATAGTTGGTAGATCAGTGGTTGCAACAGATGCCACTGGAGGTCGACAAGTTGTGTGCTAAATAGTTACTCTCTTCTGACTCGAAGAAAGTGAAAGGGGATTGAAGGAGTATACTGGTAGGATTGATTTTTTGGATAGTATGAAGGTATGGCCAAGACTATCAATTTATACAAGTAGGAGATGCTTCTGAGACTTAATGTAGTAGCCAATACAATAGCTAGAGACCATTGGTCTGCTGCCATTAGTCTGCTGCCATAAGCTAGAGACCATCGGGCATGCAGCGGCGTGCGCGCATGAGAAAATACTTAAAGCATACTTCATCTTATTTTTTCCTTAAGCTTTTTGTGACACTTAAGCCCTCTTATTAAATATACTCAACCACTTGACTCATCAACTTCTAATATGGGATTGAGTATTTTAATACTCATCTACCATTGAAAATATTCCACTTTGAGTGACAATTTCTCATTCATAAATTAATAAATTTTAATAATTTTTTTGTGTGTTAAAGCCCCCACTCATGACTATTAAATCCCACTAAGGATCATCTCAAAAAATTTCATATTTAATCAATAAATATTAACCAAAGTCTATTAAAATTAGCTTAAAATCAAATAAAATTTAACAATCCCCCACATGAATAAAATTGGCAGTGACCCCTCAAATTTCCAAAGAAAAGATCGAGACACAAAAAAACTCAGAGAGAGAGAGAGAAAGAGAGAATTATTTTGGATCAGTCCTGCATAGGATAGATAGCTTTTGGCTTTTAACCTTCCCTTGTGAAAGCCTATCGGCCATTACTAGCTGATTAGTGAACATAAAGTTTTGATCTGTCCTGTCGTTTGTGTAAACTGAGACAATAGATCACACATAGGACTTTTCCACACACAACATAGTTCTGATTCTTTGTGTTTAATTTGGCCTTGAACACATTACCTGGTTCTAGAAGTATTTTCTCGAGAAGTTCACCTTTATAAATTCTGAAAGAAGCAGTCCCACTTCATACTCATATAGGTGACTTCTTAACTCAAGTATTTATGTACTTGGCATATCGATGTGTAAGAGTCATTAAGAGCATAACTCAATCTAATTTTGTTTGTATCACTATTTATATTGTAGGAATGAGCAAGAGTATAAACTCCTCAGTGACACCATTACATAAACAAGATTTAGTTGTCCCTTTGAGACTAGACCTTAGAATCTCCAGTCAACTAGGTTGGGTTTCCATCAAGACATATTTATTCATTTTAGGCTTTAGGCCCATTCCCATCGAAGCTTTCATAACTAGCTCTTGAGTTAACCCTTTCATTAGTAGATCCACAATATTGTCTTTTGACTTTATGTAGTCAAGAGTGACAATACTGTGAGAGAACAATTGCCTAATGGAATTATATAGAAGACCAATATATCGTGACTTTCCATTGTACATGTTGCTCTGTGCTCTGCCAATCGCTGATTGACTATCATAATTTATGCAAATTATAAGCACATGCTTAGGCCATCTTGGAATATCTTCAAGGAAATGACAAAGCCATTCTTCTTCTTCCATAGCTTTATCTAAATCAATCAATTCCGATTCTATAGTAGATCTTGCTATACAAGTCTCCTTGGATGATTCCAAGAGACGACTGCACCACCAAGCATAAAAACATATCCATTAGTGGGTTGGAATCTTTTTTATAAGAAATTTAATTTGTGTCAGCGTACCCATCAAGTACCACTAGATATGTGGTATAGTGGAGTCCCCAATCTTGGGTCCACCTTAAGTAATAAAATACCCTAGTAATGTATTTCCAGTGATTAATTCTTGGATTACTCGTGTAGTGGATCAAACGGTATGCTAAATCTGATGTTGTACATGTCATCAAGTATATGAGGCTTCCAATAACACATGAGTACATTAATTGAGACACACCATCATTGGTGGCTCAAATCAACTAGAGTCCTAGCCATAGTGGTATCGGACTTGTTGAACTTCTTAAGTATCTACTCTACATAGGGCGATTGTGACAAGACAAGTTTGTTCGGTGTCCATATGATTTTGACACATAGAATGACTTTAGCAAGTCCCGTATCTTTCATGTGATACTTTGAGTTTAACATGTTCTTTGTGGCTTTGACAATCTTGTCACTACTACCAACAATTAGCATGTCATCTACGTACAAGCATAGGATGACATAGTCATCCTTAGTGTCTTTGACATACAAATATTTGTCGCATTCATTGATTGTAAAACCACTACAAATCATAGCATTGTCAAACTTCTTGTTCCATTACTTGGGTGCTTGCTTCAAGCCATATATAGATTTCACTAGCTTATAAACTTTCCGTTCTTGGCCTGGAGCTTTGAACCCTTTAGGTTGCTCCATATAGATTTCCTCATCTAAATCTCCATTAAGAAAAGCCATTTTAACATCCATTTGATGCACTTCTAGATTGCATAGAGCTGCAATAGATAATATCATTCATATGGATGTTATTCTCATCATAGGAGAATATGTGTCAAAGTATTCTAGGCCTTCTTTTTGTCTATAGCCTTTGATGACAAGCCTAGCTTTGTACTTATCAATTGAGTCATCTACTTTCATTTTTCGCTTGAAAATCCACTTATAGCTCAAAGGCTTGCACCCTTGTGGTAGATCCACCAGTTCTCAAGTGTGATTTTGAAGGATTGATTCAATATTAGTTTTGATGGCCTCTTTCCATAGAGGTCCTTCAAGTGAGGACACAATAACCTTGTATGACTATGGTTCAAATTCCATCAAATACGTGATGAAAGTAGGACCAAAGGACTTAGATATCTTAGTCCTTTTGCTCCTTCTCAGTTCATTGTCCTCATCTTGATTGTCTGGAGTGCTTTCTACTTTAGTGTCCAATGATCGTTTGGTTGAGCTAGACTCAACTGTTATCTTGCATGGAAATATATTTTCAAAGAATTAAGCATTTCTTGATTCCATGATAGTATTTGAGTGAATATCTGAAATAATAGATTTATGTACAAGAAATCTATATGCACTACTATTCTTTGCATATCTAATAAACACACAATCAATCATTTTGTCCTATTTTGACCATTTTAGGTGGTGGAATAGCCACCTTTACTAGACACCCCCACATTCGTAAGTACTTGTATGAAGTTTTTTGACTTGTCCAAAGTTTATAAGGGATTTCATCTATATCTTTCCAAAGAACCTTATTCAAGATATAGTTTGGTGAGAGAATTGTGAAATGTGCAAATGCACACTAGGCCACAACCTAGAGGGGGGTGAATAGGTTGACCAATTAATAACTTATGAATTCTAATTTTTAAAGCTTGATACAAATTAAATGATAAGATTTAATATTGCACGATTTTTTTAATGATTGTTTGTTTGATTGCAAACAAAAGTGATTATGTAATATATAGAAACAAATCAATCACAGGTGCACGTGTAGTGGAGATAGAGAGTAAGAGAAAATCAGTGGCATAACAATAGATATATAGTGGAAAACCACATAGGCATCAATCGATCCCTATGCAGAAAAACCATTGTCCTAGTCTACAGTTTCACTAGAAATATCAAAGGTTTAGGATACAAGAATTACCGAACTTCACCAAGCCCACCTAGCTCCTATCCAAAGCTCCCTGAGCCCCTTCTGCTTTCCTCCAGTTATTCCACAGTCTTCAACTGATTTCTGACTCTCGATTGGCTCTGAAGTACTTCAGCCAATATAGACAAGGCACCAACAATAACAAGCATGTACGTGCTAGGACCAACAAGTGACAAGACTTGCAAAAGCAATACTAGACACAAAGTCTAGAGGAGTGACTAACAAAAGAGTACAAACAAGCACTATGGTAGGTTTTCATCCCCTCTCTTTCTTACTTAATTTCGATGATGAAATTTCTTTAAGGGGTATGAGATGTAACGACCTAGAATTTTAAATAATTTTCCTAAATATCATTATGGTCATTATCGGATCCCATTCGACGAAATTTAATAGTTCGGAGTAGTTAGAGTCTCCAGTGGTGGATTGGCATTGTCTTGGGTTGTTCCGACAATGTGATGAGGGCCTTCTAGACCCATTACGACCCCAAAATATTCTAAACCTTAATCAATATTATTCATGAGAGTTGTAGATAATTTTATTATGATCGAAACTCAACTTGAATCATCTCAATCGGAGTTAGTACGAAGAAGTTATGCCCGAAATACCCGGCAGCAGTTTTGGTGAAGAAGCTGCGAGTTGCCTTACCGGTAATGCGACATTTCGGGTTATCGGTAACGCGTCCTGTGGGATTTTTGGCAGACTTGCATTGGGGGTATTTTGGTCTTTCCCGGGGGCATATATATGCATATTTTTCGTGTAAATAGGTCATCCAAACCATTTTTGAACCCTCCTGCCCCCAAAAACATTTTTCTCTCCCCCTCTCTCTAAAAACCCTTATTTCTTCCTTCTTCTCTCTTGATTTATTGAAAATCTATGGGGATTTTAAAGAATTCATCTTCACAAACCCTCTTCTACTCTCCTCCCTCTACGCGACTATGGTGGTGGATCGTCCATCTGAGGAAATTCCTGCGCCTAGGGTATTCTTGGGATTCATCGATTGCCATTCATAAACCTTGGAGAGCTTGAGGAGATCTACGCAATGATGGGTTTGGATCGTGGTGGTGCGGAGGACTTTTCTGGCGACTTTTCTGGAAATGCTCTGGTGGGTAAATTCTTAACTCCTATTGTGTATGTGTGTATGTGTGTATATAGGATTGATTTAATGACCATAGTTTGTGTGGATTGTATTTTATAATCTAGGGTTTGATTGTAGTGGAATTGAGCAGTGATCTTGTGCCTGCTAGGTATTCGATGCAATGCCCGAGATGCTTGGGAGTTCAATTGATGAGGCCCTAGGATTGTATTATGGTCAATAGAGTCTAAACATCACTCGGGGTTAATATGAGCATCGCGTATTCGATGAAATTCCCGTGAGAGGGATGACTTGCGTTTCGGGTGGTGGCCATTGGAGTTCAGGGTTGCCAAGTGTTCGATAAAACTCCTGTGAGAACTTTGGATCGTGTTTTTGGGTTATCGTGACATTTAAATTGTCATAGGACAGAAGCGTGGAACAATTGGGTGAGTTGAGCTTCTAAATCATAATAAGTCCCCTTGAACTTAAGGGACACCATGTGTTTAGTGAGATTGCCACGTGGGCATTGAATTGGGATTTGCGTGTGAAAGTCCCTCCCTTTATATTCAGTAGACTTGGGCATTCCTTGCCCCGTTGTGATAGAATGTTATTTTTGGAACCCTCTGTCGAGGTTGAATGGTCTTGGTGGTTGTCTCCCTTGGATTTGGTCAAGGTGGAGCAAATGATTGAGTAACTAAGTAAGTAGTTCAACGAAACCAATAAATGTCAAATATGGAGGATGTGTCCCACGAGGGCTACTCATACCAAATCTTGAATCTACCATGTAAAAAGAGACGTGATCAAACACATTGAGGTGGAACATATAGTCTAGATGGAAATGGAATAATGACTCTTCCATGATATTACTAGCATAATCTAGGCTATAACTAGTGATCGAATGTGATGACCAACGATAACATTGGCTAGTTTCTATGTAGGAATGAACTTGATTGTAGGGATTCTCGGTATAGTTAACTTATGACGATAATGTCGTAGTGGACTTGACTAGGGACTCCCAGGTTAATATTTGTAACAATGATACGGGGATTGATATGTTCTTATGCGGGAATGTACTTGAGTTTTAGGGATTCCCAGGGTGGTCCCTCCACCCACGACATTGTGCACAATGGGGGCTACATGAGCCCTCCCAACGGCCTTTGGGGAAGATGGATTAGGATTGGCTAGTGTATTGACGAGCCACTATACCAACCTTGCCCTATCGATGTTACGGTGAAATTTGGATGAATACGGAATGTACTTGATCTTTAGGGATTCCGGGATTCATAACACCTTAATGAAATTGGGATAAATATGGGATATACTTGATTTTTAGGGATCCCGAGATTTATCTAAAGTGATGATAAAACACTTACGGAATATACTTGTAATGGAATTCTGGATTACACCTCAGATGTGGAATGAATGAATCAAATAAGAACTCACACATGTGATACCGTGGAATGAAAGTGGAATAATATATACATACTTATATGGACACTTGGTCTAGTTGTCCCTTGGATAGTATTTGTTGATGATGACTAGTTAGAGTCACATTGTTGAGAACAGATATGGACTTATAAATGTGAATGAGTATTATGGCAAGAATGGTAAGATACCTGGGACATACTTGATTAGGGGTTCCGTAGTTTATCCATATTCATGGAATCAATGAATGGAAAGATAGAAAATAAAGAAACAAAAATCTTAAATCTCCAACATGGCATATAAATCCAACACTTAACGATAACAATAGTTGGCGTGGTTCGCAACGTGAGTAATGGTTAGATATCTTGGTATGGTGTTGGTTTGGGATCCTTAGTAGATCTTTAGAGTTTTTGTACCTCAGTAGTGAGATTGGTTGAGTTCAGGTTGGAGGTTGCTTTGGTTGGACTTGGGATGTTGTACCTGTTATACTCATTTGATGTTGCGTCTTTGGTTAGACACACTTGTTGACAGTACGCCTATGTCTCAGTTGCCTTGAGTTAGGCTTATACTACGTGAACTTTGGTTTATTTACTATTCTCATACTTGTTTGTGGACATGTAGGCACGCACCGCATGTGCATTCTTGGTAGTAGTTAGGGGTTTTCTCACTGAGCTGTGGTTTGCTCATACCCTCTCTCTTTTCCTTTTCTAGTCTATATTGTAGGGCTAGACAGACTTGGTGACTTGGAGTTGGAGTCAGCTGCTGGGTTTTCTTGGTTTCAGCCACCTCAGTTTCAGTGGCTTCTTCTGTACAGGGTAGTGTAGACATAATGTTTCAGTTGTACTTTCCTTTGCTTTGTACTTCAGCCTTAGCTGAGCCTTTGTACTTGCACTTCAGTTTCAGTTGTAGCCATATATGACATTTGTACTTTACTTTTGCTTGTAGCTCCTGATTATATCATGTATCATATAATGAGAATTCAATTGAATATGTATCTGAATGGCAAGTAGTTGTATCCCCTGTTTATTGTTTAAACTATATTTCAAAAAAAAATAGTTTGAAAATCCGAGGCGTGACAATATGAAAATCTATATGTATAGATAATCTTGGAAGAACAACAAGAAGAGATTTAGAGAGAAGCAAGAGAGGAGTAGAAAAAATCAAACCAACAAGGTGTTCTTGATGATCAATCTCTATGAGAGCAGCCACACAAATCTGTCAAATAGCTTTAGGGTTAAAGTTCTTGTAATCAATTGTGTTTAGAATGAGATTAAAGACCCTTTATATATGGGGACACTTAGAAAATGTATTAGGGTTATAAATATACTAATTATAGACAAAAATACCCTAAACATGCTCCCCCGTGACTTAAGAAATAATAAAAACGATTTTAAAATTTTTGCTCTATAGGCTAAAGATATCGATATCTTTAGCTAAAGATATCGATATCTAAGCCCTCTGATGGAATATTGGAGAAAGGCTTAGAACAAGAACGGAAGAAGATACCGCATCAAGATATTAGTATCTTGGACCATCACTACGGTATCTTAAGGAATATCTTCAAAAACAAGAATGAACAGAAGCCTAAGATATCGGTATCTTAGATTAAAGATATCGGTATCTTAAGGCAGGCACAAGATACCGCAGTTAGATACCGCAGTTAGATATCGGTATCTAAGGGTTCTGTTGAAAATCTAAGGAAGAACCAACTTAATCCTAGAAATACCAACAAAGGATCAAAAATGAAATGACAAAGAATAAAATGAATATCTAAGATAAGAATGATCTTTGAATGAACCTTTGAATGCCAGGAAAACACCAATTTGTTGCCGAATAGCTGCATCCGAATCTTCAAAGCTTGGAAATATGAGCATCTACCTATGCAACCCCAAACTAAACTAAAAATAAGATCAATAAAATATCCTATACAAATATTCTACCAAAGTTGATTCGGTTCCAGAAAATAGCCAACATAAAAAGCCGGTAACAATCTCCCCCTTTGGCTTTTCCAGAATAAAAACAACAAATAAAACAAAATGGCTAAAACAGGCAAGCCAAATAGAAAAACTATCTAGCTACAAGGCCGATCAAGCTAAGATCCTAAGATCTAAGCTGCAATAAAGACACCTGCAAGGCAACAAATTAGGATAACAAGAAATATGCAAGGGCTAGACATAACCATAAAGAAGACAAAGAAACTTTCTTCCAAAACAACCAATATAAAGTAATATAAGCCATGCATAGGCTCAAAAACATATTTTAATCTCCCCAAAACCTACACAAAATATGGTTAGCTTTTAAAAAGCTCCCCCTCAATTTTTCTCCCCCTTTTTTGTCCGAAAAGACAATAGGGAACAAGAAATGTTGCGGCGTGTCTGGTACATATTCGACACGGAAGCCATCTAGAGCAAGGAAAACTCTTTAAAATCTGAAATGTAAACCATAAATATGTGAGGAGTCATTATATGCATAAAACAAACAAATATGCATAAAAATGACATGAATAACAAAAAATGACATACAATCATAAATCATGTAATAAAATGAAAAATAGACTAATAAAAGAGTTCTAACTCCCCCTCTATCTAATCATCAAAAGAGATCAAACTGGTTATTTTTCTAAGAAACTCAAACCTATTTGAATCTAGAGGTTTTGTGAATATATCAGATCTTTGATCTAGAGTGG
>NMUG010003821.1:0-14414 GCA_002855965.1 Monotropa hypopitys
AAAAACCATATATATATATATCATCATAAATACTAAAGATGAGATTATATATATATAAATAATATTGATAACAAAAACATGAAAATAATTTTTAAATCAATTAAACTCACATTTCATGTATTTGTAAAACTTTTAAATGGAATGATATGATGCAATGAGATGTGTGTGCATTTATACCTTTGAAGCAAGGACCGTCGCTAAATCAATTCTGATGCATCGCTGTAAGGTATGCCAACAGTCACTAAAACCTTCATTGCATCTCAAACTTGGACTTCAATTTCATTCAATCATTGATTTTCTTCACTTGACCTTAAATAACTCAACCACCGTGATTGTCATGACACCTCAAAAAACAAATAAAAGGTACATTGCCCGATAGATATATAAGTCCCGGAGAAATAAAAACAAAACATAAACTTTTACCATATTTGGCCATGAGAGCGCCAAATGGTCTATTGCAAAAGTGAGTGCCTTGGTCGCTAATAATGGCTCGAGGCATCTCAAACCTAGAAAGAATGTGCTCCTTCATGAATTTAAGCACAATTTTATGGTCAGTGGTTCTTGTTGGGATAACCTCAACCCATTTGGATACATAATCCACCACAAGTAGAATGTATAAATACCCAAAAGAAGATGGGAAAGGGACCATAAAATCAATGCCCCAACAATCAAATATTTCAATCACAAAAATTGGGTTCAAGGGCATCATGTTTCGGCGGGTTATACCCCCAACTTTTGGTACCTTTCACATCTTTTACAAAATTCAAAACAGTCTTTAAATACCGAGTGCCAATAGAAACCACTTTGCAAAATTTTCGCAGCCGTTTTCTTAGATGAAAAGTGGCCTCAACAAGCCCCCTCATGACAAAAAGAAATAATGCCCGATATTTCTTCATTAGGAACGCAACGTCTCATGATTTGGTCCGGGCAATATTTAAACAAATAGGCAGCCACCACAGTAAGTGAGGAATTGATCGAGAGTGAGAGAGAGTGTGTCACGCCCCGTATTTCCAAACCATTTTTTTTGAAATGGAATAAAAGAATGATTAATTATAAAACCACATTACAAAAGGGCAGTGAATAGTCAAACACATTTCTTTACGAATCCTTTACATAAAACTTGCTTAAAATTGAAGTACATACAAGGCCTTTATATTTGAAATGAAACTCAACAAGTAAAAGGGAGAAAGGGGATTTATTACAATGATACATAAATGAAATATAATGAAATGCTTCTCACTGAAAAGAAGGTAGGGCAAGCCAATGCCAACTCCCAGCTACAAGCTACCAAACTATGCAACCCTGCATAAAATTATAAAAAGAAGGTTGGGTCATAAAGACCCAGCAAATATGCGTCTATCAAGTGCAAATGCAATTATGGTGACATGTACAAGTGGCGTGAATCCCTATGATACAATCCCAAGCATGCTATCTCACAAACCATCCCAAACACCACTATCAAGTCACTATCCAAACCAAGACCCATAAGTCTATTCAAGTCTCTCTTTCACACAAGGACTCTAAGAGATAACCCAACCATTCAATCTAACTCAAGGCCAACGACCACACAAGTTAAAACCCTCTCTTTACCAAGTACGCCTTAACCACGCAACTAGGCGACGAACACTAGAACGAAAGTCGTAAGGACCAAGGATCTCAACCATGACCGTGCCATGACGATACCGCATTACTATCGAGCTATCTAGGGAAGACACTCCCAAGAACACAATCCATCTCTAATGGCACCGCTACCAACTATGGCACACCAAGCCAAATATTACATCGAGTCCACTAGCTAATTTCATGACTTAGCTTATGCCCATACAATCCACCGAACCACATTGAACATCATTAATCCTTTCCTTTCCTCTATATACATATCTATATAGGTACACATTGGTGAATTAATTTATCTTGCTTGATTAGTTTGTTCAACTCCCAGCTTAACATAACTTTGAAAACGAGTCACACGAGTCTCGAACCGCCATCGAAATAAGGAACGACCAATCTGGAAAACTATCAAGCCGGGAATGGATTTATAGTCTCCTCGGCGAGGACAAGGATTGACTCACTCACGTCGAAATGCCACGAAGAATGCACTAATACATGAGGTGCCACGAGGAATGCACTGAATTTACGAGATGCCACGAGGGATGCACCAACTCACAATCATCAAGGACCACATCGTTTGGTCATCCACACACCACAATCACGTTCTTTTGGTTGGTTGTTTAATAGGTGAATTGAAGAGATTGACGAATTCAATCTAAGGGAACGAGTTTCCCAACACTGGTGATGATTTCCCTTCAAGGGGACGAGTTCCCACCCAGGTGTGATGAATTCAAACATCAACACATAAACCACAAGTCTAGTCATCCAACCAACCTAATCCAAGGGTACTACATCGTAAGGATGAATTCCCAATCCAAGTATGACGAGTTCACACATCGATACCCAATGCTCTTCACTATGGTATTTCAACAAACACCTAGAGTGCACAAGTGCACACAAGGGTCCTAGTCACCAAGGATACCTAATTAATCCCCTCAGGCATTGTATCAAACACCTAGCGGGCACAAGATCACCGCTCAATTCCATTAATTTACACTCCTAGGACAAAACCCTGAAGTTCATCCAAGTTCCAATAAATCCAAATTAAAGTCCTAGACATAAAATTGATGATAACATGACCTCTCATACACCAAGAACTTCCGATTCCCATGCAAGGGTGCCACCGATTTCGATTAATTAAACATGGTGAGTTCATGATTTCCAAAAACATGGGTTTTAGAGAAAACTTTTGAATTTAATCTTGTAAATCGATTTAGTGTCCTAACATAACTACACAAACACAAGATAGAAACATATTTACCCAAAGCTTCAACAATGGAGGAAACCCTAGTCGTGGAGTTATCGGCATCGACGAACCTATGCACAAATATGGAAAGGCAATGTCAAGGGGAATCAAAGTCTCCAAAGAACCACCATGAGAAAACAACTTTCAAGAACGACTTACTCGAAAATTTTAGAGGATGACTTCACCACCTATGTTTTCGGAAAGCCCTCGACGTGGGGAACGACGTTTAAGCTTGCAAGGACTCCGTGAGATGCTCAGAACGCCCCCAAAATTTAGAGAGAAGGAGGGAGAGCCATGGGAGGTAGAGAGAGAAGAGAGAAGGGGCTTTGGGGTTTGAGAAATGGAGAAGCAATGCCTTTAGTTCAAACTCAAGGGTCCCATATATACCCCATGGCTAAAGACAACAATACCCCTACTTAAAACCCAAAAAATCACATTTCTGTCGTTCCTCGTCCGGACGGGAGACCCGACGTCCGGACGGCCACACCAATTCTTCCGGACGGGACCCATCCTCGTCCGGACCAACCCTCCAGTAGCCTTTACCCGAAGTTCTGCTCCCTCGTCCGGAACCCCCAATATTCCCGTCCGGACGAGCAGGCAGAAATTTGATCAAAACTGCTCCGAAGTCACTCCGGCCTTTCTCGACGCATCCTAGGATCCTTCCTCAACGTTCCTTATGGTAACCCGACGTCCTAAGGCTATCTCACAACCTTCCCAATGGTAGAAAATATCGATTTATGTTTTATAAACGAATTAAATTCCGAAAAACACATTTGGAAAATACGAGTCGTGACACCTCAACCACCTTAAAAGAATTTCGTCCCCGAAATTAACTAAGGTTAGAGGAGCAAAGATTACGACCAAGGAACGTCAAACTTGAGAAACACCCGAGCATCACACAAAAGAATTAAAGGGACAACTCCCGATAAGGTGTGGACACGCCGATACGGAAAGGACACGCAGGCACACGAATTGATTTCACCAAAGACACAAGGGACGGAGGATCCCATAAGGGATTTGTCCCCTCAAGAACAAGAAATCAATAATCGTCTTACAACAATATCCACAACGAGGAAGAATCTATTCTACAATCGCCAACACTCTACTATTATTTTACAAACTTATATACACACGTTTTGCAATTTCGTCACCCTACCCACGAGTACACACACATCCCCACACACACACCCAATGCGATAATCAAGTGACCACTACAATTCAAGTTTGAGAGGTGCCGACCGGACACTATTCTCAACCTAAGTTATAGGGTCATCCTCATACCACACAATCAAAGAAGCACATACACTCGGTCGATTCCACACTGGAGGTGTAAGAATAACCGACTCAATTACTCGCTCCCAACATATCTAACAATCTACCCAACGCTTGGGGCACAAGGATGTGGATTTTCAAGAAGACAAGAATGGCCCCGAAAGACATAGCAATCGAACAAGTGGAGAGTAAACATTAAACTTGGCCATCACAACAAGAACAAGGTGGCACAAGAGAACCAATACAACTCATCCACAATTCAAACGGAAATGAGATCACAACTCAAAATAATCATGGCATCAATTTATGAAGTACGAGAACAAGAAACTTGCAACAAGAAGCATCCCAACTAGGTAACGAAAGTCTCAACCGAGAAGATTTCTACAAACGATGTCCACGAAGGGGAGCAACATCCCAAAACAAAACGCACAACGTCAAACCGAGCTTACGATGCTACTAACAAAATACAACAAGGGATGCCAATCCCACCAACATACAATACAACTAAGACAACAAACACGAATTGGGTCTACTAAGACGGAGAAACCGGCGGTTGAGGATCCGCCATAGCAATCGTATAGACTCTACCCTGAGTTATCCGCTCCACTGGTTGCTTGCATCTATGAATCGAATCCTGACGTGCACCTCTAGAACTGGTTCCTCTCTCAAACTGAGGACTGAATGAGAACGACTGGTGACGAGGTTGCTGACTCTGACTCCCTTGCTGGAGCTGCTCAACTCTTGACCCAACTGATGGGTAATGCCCAACTGACATCTCTCCTTGCCTGCCGCTCCTCCATGGGCAAATCCTTCCCACATGCCCTGACTGACCGCACTCAAAACAAGTAACATGGGGACACTGAGAACGGTAATGTCCTTCCTGATTGCAGTGATGACAAACAATGCGACTCCTGGATAGTTCTCCGGTGACACCAACACTGACGATGGACTGAGAACTTTGTTGACTCCGAGAAAGAGAATGATCTTTATGCCGCTTCCTCCCAAGACTGCCTAAAGAAGAAGTAGAATTTGAAATAAAAGACTGCCAACGAGGCTCTCACACTCTGAATTATTTCTCTTCTTCCTTGCAAATAGGCTCAATAGCCCTGGCACGATCCAACATAGTGGCAAACGAACGGATGCACTGCCCAACAACAAGTCTCTGGATAGAGAGACGAAGACCCCGCTAGAATCTCTTGCACTTGCGATCCTCCGAACTGACCAACTCTGGAGCAAAACAGGACAAGGACTGAAATTTAATCGCATACTGAGAAACCGTCATGTCACCCTGCTGCAACAACTCAAATTGCATCCGCAACTGCTCGCGAAAAGATTATGGGAAGTACTGATTCTCGAAGGTAGAAATGAACTGCTCCCATGAAATGGCACCCGCATCTTCATCAACAAAACTCGGATCTACAACTCTAGCCAACCTCCACGCATCTTTCTTGGCTTCAACTATCGAGTTACACCACTTTCCTGTTTCACCGACCAACCGACAGGATGCAAAAGACACTCGCATCTCATCCTCAATGATGTGAAGGGTGTCCAATGCCTTACAAATCCCGGAAAGCCAATGATTGGCCTCAATAGACTCACCCTTTTCATTGAAACTAGGAGGGTTCATAGCACGGAACTCGTGTAAAGCCTCCATCACGTGGCTAACACCCCTAGCCATGGGGGCTTGAACTGCTCTGGTGGCCTCAACCATGGCCTCAGCAAGCTGCCTCACAAACAATCGAGGATCCACTGCTCCTTCTTAACCCACTTCAAAATTTTCCTCTTCACGAACATCTTCTATCGGAATCTCCTAACGAATCCTACGACCTCTCTGACGATTAACCATATCGACAATCAACGCGACAAGCGACGACAAGTCCTAGCAAGCATACAATCAACACGTTCAATAAACGAACCACAATAGCACTATGCTCATAAACTTCTACACAAGAACTATGAGTCAATCAATATTGTATGCTAGGAAAACAAACCACAGACTCAACATACACATATATCCGTAGGTACAACCTCCAATTTACTAATGGAATCCAAACTCATCTCAAGGACCAATACCAAGCCCCTATGCCTCAAATAAGGGCATACTAATGCCAACTTCCTATGCCTAAAACAAGGGCATACAAATGCCATGCAACTCTCAATGCATGCAACACAAACAAATGACTCTATAGAAAGCACATGAAAAACCCATTGAGATAAAAATTTTCCCAAGGTTCCAAGGTTTTCGAACGAAAGCTCCGATACCAAGTTGTCACGCCCTGGATTTTCAAACCATTTTTTTTTGAAATGGAATAAAAGAATGATTAATTGTAAAACCACATTACAAAAGGACCATGAATAGTCAAACACATTTCTTTACGAATCCTTTACATAAAACTTGCTTGAAATTGAAGTACATACAAGGCCTTTACATTTGAAATACAACTCAACAACAAGTAAAGGGGAGAAGGAGATTTATTACAATGATACAGAAATGAAATACAATGAAATGCTTCTCACTGAAAAGAAGGTAGGGCAAGCCAATGCCAAATCCCAGCTACAAGCTACCAAACTATGCAACCCTGCATAAACCGTAAAAAGAAGGTTGAGTCATAAAGACCCATCAAATATGTGTCTATCAAGTGCAAATGCAATTATGGTGACATGTGCAAATGGTGTGAATCCCTATGATGCAAGCCCAAGCATGCCATCTCACAACCATCCCAAACACCACTATCAAGTCACTATCCAAACCAAGACCCATAAGTCTATCTAAGTCTCTCTTCCATACAAGGACTCTAAGAGATAATGTGAAACCTGTGTCGTAATTAAGGATTATTAATAATTAATAATCGGGGTTTTAGATAATAAAAAAAATATTATCTAAGGTGTTAAATTAATAAATAAGAGTTTTGGAAATTTTTGAAAAAATTTAGAAATTTGTCTTAGATATCGGTATCTGGTGTTACCATGATACCAGTATCTTAGGTGTTTTGGGCAGCCGAGAGTTAGAAACCGGTTCCTTTAGGGGTATCTTAGGATTTGTCTACGATACCGATATCTTGAGAAGCAAGATACCAGTATCTTGAGGAGTTTGGATCAGATTTGATTTGCGACCATGGCTATATGCCAGGGGAAGCTTAAGACACGTATGTGTCGTTTATATTGCTTTGAGAGGTGTCCAGAGCATTGCTACGTGGGTGTATTTTGAGGGGAGCAGATTGCATGGCATTAGGTGTAATGATTAAAAATCAAACAGGTGTAAATATGGATTTATATCTCATCCTAAAAATTGGATATAAAATGTATGGTTGTCTGGACCAAATACATTTTTAATAAAATCAATCCAAGATTTCTCTTCTAACAAATCTATAAGAAATAGTCTGTGAGGAATTGAGAGAGTGATGGTCGTGAGAGGCTGAGCTTAGAGGTGGAGAAGAAGCTGTGTAGAAGGAGGATTTGGAGGAGGGAGATTCAACTGCGTCAAAATCTTTCGATTTTAATTCTTCCAGTCAAGGTAATGATTCGAAAATCTAAATATATAGTCTTGTAGAGAATCTGATCTAGTAGCTATGTTTAAAATTTGGTAGAAAACGGTTCTGTTTTGAAGAAGTAATTGAAGAAATCGATTTTTGGAACAAAACCATAAAAAATTCTGAGTTTCTGTCGAATTCTTGGGGAAGACGACAGATACCAGTATCTAGCTATGCCAAGATACCGATATCTCAGTAACTAGGCTAGCAGACCCCTGTGAAACCGATATCTTCACAGATATCTCGGGTAAACTCCAGAAACCGGTATCCCATATCCTTAGAAACCGGTATCTAGAGAGCCTCAGATACCGATATCTCGGTCAGCAAGAAACCAGTATCTGAAGCATGTAGTATATCAGAAACCCCTTAGTATTAAATCGGTATCTTTAGTGTCTGATCAAGATACCGGTATCTTAGGAGCCCAAGATACCGATATCTTGAGCTACGGGAAAAAATGGGCAGATTCTGAAAAATGTATTTTAAGAGGAAAATTGGTTATAAATTAAGGTGTTATTATTATTAGAAGCTGATTATAGATTATTGTTATATTTTAGGAGTTGGTGAGCCGACAAGTTCGAATCGGAGAAAAAGGAAAGAAGCTGCTTGAAGTTCATAATATTGTGAGTACTTGATGACTTTCATAAATTAGAGCCATTTTAATATGGGGCAGGTTCCGTGGACACTCTTATTTAGACACTAAAAAAAACACTCACCTCTTCTGCATTCCATTGTGATGATCCAAACCGTTCACAATGTTTAGATTGATAAAATAATGTATCCTGCAAAAATCCAGCTCAATCGGATATCAGGAAGGGTTTGATCTAAACAGTTTTGCAGAAAGCTTGACAGGAACTAGTGTTTTGCAAAACTGTTTAGATCAAGCTCTTACTGATATCCGATTGAGCTGAATTTTTGCAGGATACATTATTTTATCAATTTAAACATTGTAAACGGTTTGGATCGTCGCAGTATAAATCAGAATGGGTCCCACAAAACCGTGTGTCCTTTTTAGTGTTTTTTTAAGTGTCCACGGAACCTGCCCCTTTTAATATATATGTATAAAAATGTGTGATTTTCAAAAGGGGATTTGTGTGTTGTGGAAAAATCTAGGGATCACAGTTTTAAGTGGAGTGTGGGGATTTTAAAGTTGATTTAATAAGGGTGTTTTTGAGGAAAATTATAAAGTTGTCTTAAAATAAAAGTGTGTGTTGGGTGAACTTAAATAGCCTTGCTATGGAACTGGTGGTTCCATGGATCATATGTACGAGGTGCGTACAGCCGGATTCTCACAGTTAAATGAGACGTTGTACTATATGTACAAGTGTGTTCTATCCTTACCACTGGGACGGGTGTAGTGGCCCCTGGATCATTACTTGTGCATATCCGAGAATGTTCCCCAGGGTATCAGATCTGACTTAAACGGGTGGTCACCGGGCTTTAACGACCCTTGGCTATTATGGCTCACAAGTGTGGTGTGTGTTCTGGTGTGGCGTGGTGTGTGTTTCAGGCGTAGTGTGTGTTTTCAGATGTGGTGTGTGTTCAGGTGTGGTGTGCTGTGTGTTGTGTTGTGGTGTGTGGTGCGATATGGTGTGCTGTGTGTGTGGTGTGGTGTGGTGTATGTGTGTGTGGGTGTGTGGGTGAATATTTTGTAAGATAATGTGATCCATAGTTATTTTACTCCCTTTACTTTATGTTTTTCATTTGAGTATTCACCAGCTTTCCCTAGCTTACCCTCTCTTTTCCCTCCAGGAGATCGGTGATTTAGTTCTGAGTAGAGTCCACCAGTCCAGTAGCAGCAGTTGAGGAGCAAGAGTAGTTGTGAGGAGTTTTCAGTAGTGTTGTTTCAGGTACATCTTTTATGTATTTTCAGAGTTTGTCAGATAGGGTTTTCTTTTATTTGAGTCAATGTATCATTTGGAATCTATAACCAGATTAGTAGAGTATTTTTATTTCAGTTGTACTCATGTATTTCATTTCCAGTTCAGCAGTTATCTCAGTAGTTTTTTTAGTTTCTTTTCAGTTGTCAATTAAGAGTGGTGTTTAGTTTATTGGAGTTTGATTGCCACGTATCTGTCGCTGGGTGGCTGGCTTTACAGTCATCCAGGATGGGGCGTGACAATTCGTGGTATCAGAGCATAGGTTGAGAGATTCTGTAGACTAGAGGTGTGGAGTCAGCTGGATGGTGGATAATAGGATGTCGTCGAGTCAGAGCCGAAGTGTAATATTTATTTTTGAAGTTTTCTTATGTATTGTAATTATAAATAGAGTTGATATGGAGCAAGAAAATCAGCCAGCGCGAGATTCCGGTTCTTCAGTTTTTGTTGAACAAGAGAGAAGGAGGCAGAATGAGCCAGTGCATGAAGAAGGAGATGGGCAAGCACACGTTAATCAAGAGGCAATACACGAGGAAGAAGTTGGGGCTGCGGAGCAAGTTCCAGTTGATCCAATACGACAATTGCAAGAGGCCATGATTCAGATGGCACAAAATCAAGCGCGATATTTTAGAGGGCTACCGGTACCAGCAGCGCCAGTTCAGAGGCCAGTTGTAGATCTTAATACATCGTTGTTCAAGAGTTTCAAAGCAATGGATCCACCGACGTTCACCGGAACAAAAGGGGAAGAAGATGCAGAGAGTTGGATGAAGAAGATGATGCAGATTTTCGGCATAATGGAGGTTGGCGATGAAGACAAGTTGTGGCTAGGAGTTTTCATGCTGGCAGGGGAGGCGTATCATTGGTGGATAGCAACGGAGAGAGTATTGACGGCAGTACCAGCTGGAGTGGAAGCACGAGTCACTTGGAGGAATTTCGAAGAAGCGTTTAGCGAGAAATATTTCTCTCCATTCTACCAAAGTGAGAAACGGAAGGAATTCATGTTACTAGAGCAGGGATCGATGACGATTGAGGAGTACATTGCCAAGTTTACATCATTATCTCGTTTCACGCCAATGGTGGTCTCCACGGAGCAGTTGATGTGCGAAAAATTTCAGATGAGCTTGAATTTTCGAATCCAATCGCGAGTTGCCATGTTTCAAGAGCAGAACTTTCAGCAGATAATCGCGAAATCCAAAATCGCAGAGAAGGAGATAGAAAGAGTAGACGGCAGAAGAGAACAGTTTATGAAAACCAAGACCGCTAGTCAGACTAGGCAAAGTGGATTCAGTGAAAGGCCGCCTCGAAGGGATAGCCAGAGTGTTCAGATGAGCAGAGGGCAGAGCTACAGTGGATCGAAAAGAGGAGCGCCAAGTCAACAGTCGCAGCAGTGTGTATCGGATAAAAGATTTCAGGGGACTCAGCAATCAGAGATGCAATGTTTCAGATTCAACAAAGTTGGGCATCTTGCAAGGAATTGTACGTCGGAATCCGCGATTTGCTATAAATGTGGTCAGTCGGGTCATATCCAGTGGCAATGTCCAAGAGATGCAGTGCAAGCGTCGTCAGTAGGGAATGCACCAACGCAAGGAAGATGAAATGGAGGCAGAGGATCTGGTCAGCAACCAGTAATTCAGAGGCAGGCTCGAGTGTTCGCGATCACAGAGCAAGGCAATCAAGCATCAGTTGATGAAGAAAGAGGTACATCCTTAAATTTCGGGGCGAAATTTCATTAAGAGGGGGAGAGTTGTGAAACCCGTGTCGTAATTAAGGATTATTAATAATTAATAATCGGGGTTTTAGATAATAAAAAAATATTATCTAAGGTGTTAAATTAATAAATAAGAGTTTTGGGAATTTTTGGAAAAATTTAGAAATTTGTCTTAGATATCGGTAGCTGGTGTTACCATGATACCGGTATCTTAGGTGTTTTGGGCAGCCGAGAGTTAGAAACTGGTTCCTTTAGGGGTATCTTAGGATTTGTCTAAGATACCGATATCTTGAGAAGCAAGATACCGGTATCTTGAGGAGTTTGGATCAGATTTGATTTGTGACCATGGCTGTGTGGCAGGGGAAGCTTAAGACACGTATGTGTCGTTTATATTGCTTTGAGAGATGTCCAGAGCATTGCTACGTGGGTGTATTTTGAGGGGAGCAGATTGCATGGCATTAGGTGTAATGATTAAAAATCAAACAGGTGTAAATATGGATTTATATCTCATCGTAAAAATTGGGTATAAAATGTATGGGTGTCTGGACCAAATATGTTTTTAATATAATCAATCGAAGATTTCTCTTCTAACAAATCTGTAAGAAATAGTCTGTGAGGAATTGAGAGAGTGATGGTTGTGAGAGGCTGAGCTTAGAGGTGGAGAAGAAGCTGTGTAGAAGGAGGATTTGGAGGAGGGAGATTCAATTGCGTCAAAATCTTTCCGATTTTAATTCTTCCAGTCAAGGTAATGATTCGAAAATCTAAATATATAGTCTTGTAGAGAATCTGATCTAGTAGTTGTGTTTAAAATTTGGTAGAAAACGGTTCTGTTTTGAAGAAGTAATTGAAGAAATCGTTTTTTGGAACAAAACCCTAAAAAATTCTGAGTTTCTGTCGAATTCTTGGGGAAGACGACAAATACCGGTATCTGGCTCTGCCAAGATACCGATATCTCAGTAACTAGGCCAGCAGACCCCTGTGAAACCGATATTTTCACAGATATCTCGGGTAAACTCCAGAAACCGATATCCCATATCCTTAGAAACAGGTATCTAGAGAGCCTCAGATACCGATATCTCGGTCAGCAAGAAACCAGTATCTGAAGCATGCAGTATCTCAGAAACCCCTTAGTATGAAATCGGCATCTTTAGTGCCTGATCCAGATACCGGTATCATGGGAGCCCAAGATACCGATATCTTGAACTGCGGAAAAAAATGGGCAGATTCTGAAAAATGTATTTTAAGAGGAAAATTGGTTATAAATTAAGGTGTTATTATTATTAGAAGCTGATTATAGATTATTGTTATATTTTAGGAGTTGGTGAGCTGACAAGTTCGAATCGGAGAAAAGGGAAAGAAGCTGCTTTAAGTTCATAATATTGTGAGTACTTGATGACTTTCATAAATTAGAGCCAATTTAATATATATGTATAAAAATGTGTGATTTTCAAAAGGGGATTTGTGTGTTGTGGAAAAATCTAGGGATCACAGTTTTAAGCGGAGTGTGGTGATTTTAAAGGTGATTTAATAAGGGTGTTTTTGAGGAAAATTATAAAGTTGTCTTAAAATAAAAGTGTGTGCTGGGTGAACTTAAATAGCCTTGCTATGGAACTGGTGGTTCATGGATCATATGTACGAGGTGCGTACATCCGGGTTCTCACGATTAAATGAGACGTTATACTATATGTACAGGTGTGCTCTATCCTTACCACTGGGACGGGTGTAGTGGCCCCTGGATCATTACTTGTGCATATTCGAGAATGTTCCCCAGGGTATCAGATCTGACTTAAACAGGTGGTCACCGGGCTTTAACTACCCTTGGCTATTATGGCTCACAAGTGTGGTGTGTGTTCTGGTGTGGTGTGGTGTGTGTTTCAGGCGTAGTGTGTGTTTTCAGGTGTGGTGTGGTGTGTGTTCAGGTGTTGTGTGTTGTGTGTTGTGGTGTGGTGTGTGCTGCGATATGGTGTGCTGTGTGTTGTGGTGTGGTGTGTGGTGCGATATGGTGTGCTGTGTGGTGTGGTGTATATGTGTGTGAATATTTTGTAAGATAAGGTGATCCATAGTTATTTTACTCCCTCTACTTTATGTTTTTCATTTGAGTATTGACCAGCTTTCCCTAGCTTACCCTCTCTTTTCCCTCCAGGAGATCGGTGATTTAGTTCTGAGTAGAGTCAACCAGTCCAGCAACAGCAGTTGAGGAGCAGGAGTAGTTGTGAGGAGTTTTCAGTAGTCTTGTTTCAGGTATATCTTTTATGTATTTTCAGAGTCTGTCAGATAGAGTTTTCTTTTATTTGAGTCAATGTATCATCTGGGATCTATAACCAGATTAGTGGAGTATTTTTATTTCAGTTGTACTCATCTATTTCATTTCCAGTTCAGCAGTTATCTCAGTAGTTTTTTTAGATTCTTTTCAGTTGTCAATTAAGAGTGGTGTTTAGTTTATTGGAGTTTGATTGCCACGTATCTGTCGCTGGCTGGCTGGCTTTACAGTCGTCCGGGATGGGGCGTGACAGATAACCCAACCATTCAATCTAACTCAAGGCCAACAACCACATAAGTAAAAACCCTCTTTTTACCAAGTACCCCTTAACCACGCAACTAGGCGAAAAACACTAGAACGAAAGTCGTAAGGACCAAGGATCTCATCCATGACCGTGCCATAATGATACTGCATTACTATCGAGCTATCTAGGGAAGACACTCCCAAGAACACAACCCATCTCTAATGGCACCGCTACCAACTATGACACACCAAGCCAAATATCACATCGAGTCCACTAGCTAATTCCATGACTTAACTTATGCCCACACAATCCACCGAACCACATTGAACATCATTAATCCTTTCCTTTCCTCTATATACATATCTATATAGGTACACATTGGTGAATTAATTTATCTTGCTTGATTAGTTTGTTCGACTCTTGGCTTAACATAACTTTGAAAATGAGTCGCACGAGTCTCGAACCACCTTCGAAATAAGGAATGGCCTACAACAAACATGGACCATATCTTTGAAAGGAATCACATGAGTCTCGAACTGTCCCACGAGTAAGGATCGGCCTACCCCAAACATAGACCATCACTTTGAAAACCAATATGGAAAACTATCAAGCCGGGAATGGATTTATAGTCTCCTTGGCGAGGACAAGGATTGACTCACTCACGTCGAG
>NMUG010003822.1:0-14414 GCA_002855965.1 Monotropa hypopitys
GGGGGGTGGCTTAGGCGATAGTAGGGTTTTGCGGGAGGAGGTGGTTCGAACAGCAGAGAAGTAACGGGGTGCAGGGGAAAGTTGCTGTATGTGCCAAAAAAATAAAAAATACCCATTTTAGCCCCAAACCGACCCATTAACAAAAACCCGACCCATTAAAGAAAACCCGACCCAAATCTGTCAGAGTTCCGAATCGAAGTGAATCGCCCGAATCGTACGATTCGCCCGATTCACCTACGATTCGTCCGATTCGCTTACCGATTCACCTCAACCTGCGATTCACTCCTTCGATCCGTATCGCGTGCATACCGAATCGTACGATTCGAATCGCGAATCGTCCGATTTTGATAGCTATGGTTTTAATTACTTAATTTGGTTATCAAACAAAGTCTAAGTTAAGTGACTTGGGATAAAACCCACTTACATAAAACCTTATCATTCTAACAAGCACCAACGTGTTGTCTAGCAAATGTGACAACAGGTTGTCAATTCAAGCGTAATTCCTACATGCATACTAAGCGTGACATATAATAACAGTTGGAATTAGAGGATATTTTTTCCTTAATTAGTGTTTCCCAATTTAGTGTTCCCTAATTTAATATTTTTATTTATAGGTCAGGTTGACCATATTTAATTATTTTTCCTTTCTTTATTATTTCCTTTTTATTTCTTTCCTTTTTCTTCTCTTCTGTATCTATATAAGCATAGGATTGTATTGTGAATAATACATCAATATACAACAATTCTTTTCTATTTGGTATCAGAGCCACTCTAAACCCTAATAGTGGTTGTGGACTGATCAATCCCTCTCTCGATCTCAGTTCGCACCTCTCTCAGTTCGCATCTCCCTTAGTCGCTCCTTCTCTCTTGCCAGTCACAGATTAATCCATCATCTGTATCGTTGGTTCTACATCGCTGACATAGCCCATCGCTCGTCACTCCAGGGAACCTCTGCCATCGGCGATCTCATTCACAGATTAGTCTATCATGTCTCTCTCTCAGATCCTTTGCATCGCTGATTCTGCATTCTCTGTCTTATATAACCCATCACTCGTCAGCACAAGGCCTGCCGATCTCAGGTGACCAATTTCCATCCACCTACGACACTCAAAACTCTTCGATCTACTTGGTTTGTGGATCTTTGATCTCGATCTGCAACCTTCCGCCATCGCCGCCATCGTTGTCCGTCCATCTCCTTCTCCATTGTCATCGTTTCCTGGTCTTCGCCATTACTGTTCGTCTCAACAACCTTTTAGTGATCTTGTTTTGCAGTTTTGGACCCCGCCCCAGCAACCTACAGTGGGCCCCTGTCGATTTGGTTTTTATACACAACCTTTAGCCGCCGCCGCCCATAGGTGCCCTCGATCTGTCTCTCTCCGGCGAACTCCTCGGCGGTTTTTTTTTCCTCCATCTGTTCTCAAGCGATTGGGGTCCATCCCCGTTGTATTGTCTGGGCGTCTGAGGTTCAGTCCCAGTTTTTTGTATCTTGAGATCAAGGAATATAGCTCAGTCGATTACTAGTTTTGCGGTCTCTGTCTCCCCAAGGTCGTCGTCAGCGCCACAGTCTCTATTTATGACCATCAGAGGCCATCAACGACCCCTGGTGACTCTCTCTAACCCTCGCCATTGCTCTCCAGTGTTCGATCTGCCTCAGATTGACGTCTGTCGTCCAGATCTGGTCCGTCTCTCAGTGATCAGTAGCCACCGTCGTAGATCTGATCTGATCGGCAACCATTGTCCGCAGCTCATTGCATCTATCATTTCAGTTGTGTTTCCAGCTACAGTTGCTATTTGTTTGCTGCTGTTTTCCGGCCTATTACGTCTAGTATAGAAGCTTCCTCATCTTCTCGCCATGGTTGCTATTGCTACAGGTACTCCAATCGCTCTTCATGGTAAGTCAGACCATTCCACATGGATTCTGGATTCTGATGCTAATAATCATATGACCGGTGAGTCTTCTATTTTTTCCTCTTCTTTTACTCCTATTGTTCAGTCAGTCTGTATTGCTGATGGTTCCTCCATTCCAGTTCATAGTCACGGAGATGTTTGTTTGTCCACTGATATTACTCTTTCATCTGTTTATTATGTCCCTAATTTTTCCTACAATCTTCTTTTGGTTAATCGTCTTGCCAAAGACCATAATTGTACTGTGGTGTTCCTACCTTCTTGTTGCTACTTGCAGGATCTGAAATCGAAGACGATTTTTGGCAAGGGGTATGAGCGTAACGGCCTCTACTACTTCGGTACTCCTATGTCTTCCAGGGTGTCCTCCATTCTGCAAGCCATTATTCCTCCTATTTCCAATAATTCTGTTTTATCCGACTCTAATAAATGTGTCTTCTCTCTTAAAACTTTAGATCTGTGGCATGCTCGTCTTGGACATGCGAACTTTCAGTATTTATGTTGGTTGTTCCTATTGAAAAATGATTTTCGATGTCTATTCTTCTCTCAAGGAGGCAATATAAATAGGCTTTGTACAGAATTATTTTAGGAAACGAAGATAAAGGAAAATATACAATCTTCCTATTCTACAATCTACGTAATTAATTAATGTACAACCTTCCTATTCTACGATCTACGTAATCAATTACAATCAATCAATTTATATTTACAATATATATTTGTTTTCTTTCTAATACTCCCCCTCAAGCTGGAGCGTATACATCGTATACTCCAAGCTAGCAACAAATAGAGCCAATAGAAGCTTTGGGAAGAGCCTTCGTGAAGATGTCAGCAAGTTGAGAGCCTGAAGGAACAAACGGTGTGCAAATTTCTTTGGACTCTACTTTGGATCGAATAAAATGACAATCAACTTCAATGTGTTTGGTTCTTTCGTGGAAGACAGGATTGTTCGCGATATGGATAGCTGCCTGATTATCACAATATAATGGAATGGACCATGAACCGAAATCCCGAATTCAAGTAGAAGGGTACGCAACCAAGTAATTCACCAGTGGTATGAGTCATGGCTCTATACTCAGCTTCAGCACTCGACCTTGACCTTGCTACAACTGACTGTTTCTTGCTTTTCCATGTCACAAGATTTCCACCTATAAAGGTGCAATATCCTGTAGCAGAACGACGATCAGCAGGAGATCCAGCCCAATCAGCATCAGTATATTCTTCGATACGGAGATGTCCAGATGCTTTGTAGAGAAGCCCACGTCCTGGGGCATTTTTAAGACACTTCAAGATACGAACAACAGCATCCATATGAGGTACCCGAGGACAACTCATAAATTGGCTGACAATACTGACAGCATAGGAAATATCGGGCCGAGTGATAGTGAGATAAATAAATTTACCCACAAGTCTCCGATACATTTCAGGATTATCAAATAATTCTCCATCTTCAGGCAAGAGTTTAACATTGGTCTCTATGGGAGTGGATACAGGTTTAGAGCCGAGATAACCTGTATCTTTCAAAAGATCAAGAGTGTATTTTCTTTGTGATAAACGGATGCCTGCTTTAGATCGGGCAACCTCTATGCCAAGAAAGTACCGAAGTTTGCCAAGATCTTTAGTGAGAAAACTAGAACATAGATGACGAATTAATGTTTGAATCCCACTATTGTCACTTCCATTGATGACAATATCATCCACATATACCACAAGAATGACAATACCCCGATTGGTTCGTTTAAAAAATACTGAATGATCAGCTTGACTTCGAGTCATACCATGAGACACAACAGTGCTACTAAATTTACTGAACCAAGTTCGAGGAGATTGTTTGAGGCCATAGATCGATTTGCGAAGATGACACACACACTCCCCCTTAGACTTAAAACCGGGAGGTTGAGTAATATAGACTGTCTCTGAAAGGTCCACATGAAGAAAGGCATTCTTGACATCGAGATGGTGGAGAGGCCAATCAAGGTTGGTTGCAAGAGATATAATAATGCGGACCGAGTTGAGTTTGGCCACCAGAGAAAATGTCTCAGTGTAATCAAGCCCATATGTTTGAGTAAAACCTTTGGCCACAAGACGTGCTTTCAGACGTTCAAGAGTACCATCAGGGTTGTGTTTGATGGAAAACACCCAGCGACAACCCACAATATGAGCTCCAGGAGGTTTGGGAACAAGATCCCAAGTATGATTCAAGGACAGAGCATGCATCTCTTCTTCCATAGCAGAACGCCATCCAGGATGAGAAATAGCTTCCTGATAAGATTTAGGAACAGAAACAGAGGACAAAGACACAGAGAAAGCACGAAAGGATGGAGATAAATGTTTATAAGATACAAACTGTGAGATGGGATGATAAGTGCAGGACCAAATATCTTTACGATGAGCAATAGGAAGTGCGAGAGTTGGATCCAGAGACGTTGGAGAAGATGGTGTGGGTACAGAAGCTGGATCTGCAGGCACAACAGGAGGAGCATCAGCAGATGAGCGTCGGACATACACCTTTGTAACAGGAGGTCGAATAGTAGTCTCTGGAAGACCATGTGCTACTGATAAAGTAACAGGAGGTCGAATAGTGAGATAAATAAGTTTACCCACAAGTCTCCGATACATTTCAGGATTATCAAATAATTCTCCATCTTCAGGCAAGAGTTTAACATTGGTCTCTATGGGAGTGGATACAGGTTTAGAGCCGAGATAACCTGTATCTTTCAAAAGATCAAGAGTGTATTTTCTTTGTGATAAACGGATGCCTGCTTTAGATCGGGCAACCTATGCCAAGAAAGTACCGAAGTTTGCCAAGATCTTTAGTGAGAAAACTGGAACATAGATGGCGAATTAATGTTTGAATCCCACTATTGTCACTTCCAGTGATGACAATATCATCCACATATACCACAAGAATGTTAATACCCCGATTGGTTCGTTTAAAAAATACTGAATGATCAGCTTGACTTCGAGTCATACCATGAGACACAACAGTGCTACTAAATTTACTGAACCAAGTTCGAGGAGATTGTTTGAGGCCATAGATCGATTTGCGAAGATGACACGCACACTACCCCTTAGACTCAAAACCGGGAGGTTGAGTAATATAGATTGTCTCTGAAAGGTCCCCGTGAAGAAATGCATTCTTGACATCGAGCTGGTGGAGAGGCCAATCAAGGTTGGTTGCAAGAGATATAATAATACGGACCGAGTTGAGTTTGGCCACCGGAGAAAATGTCTCAGTGTAATCAAGCTCATATGTTTGAGTAAAACCATTGGCCACAAGACGTGCTTTCAGACGTTCAAGAGTACCATCAGGGTTGTGTTTGATGGAAAACACCCAGCGACAACCCACAATATGAGCTCTAGGAGGTTTGGGAACAAGATCCCAAGTATGATTCAAGAACAGAGCATGCATCTCTTCTTCCATAGCAGAACGCCATCCAGGATGAGAAATAACTTCCTGATAAGATTTAGGAACAGAAACAGAGGACAAAGACACAGAGAAAGCACGAAAGGATGGAGATAAATGTTCATAAGATACAAACTGTGAGATAGGATGAGAAGTGCAGGACCAAATACCTTTACGATGAGCAATAGGAAGTGCGAGAGTTGGATCCGGAGACGTTGGAGAAGATGGTGTGGGTACAAAAGCTGGACCTGCAGGCACAATAGGAGGAGCATCAGCAAATGAGCGTCGGACATACACCTTTGTAACAGGAGGTCGAATAGTAGTCTCTGGAAGACCATGTGCTACTGATAAAGAAGCAATCTCAGGAAGGCATGAGGAATCCAGCAAGGGTTGAATTAGCTGAGAGCCCTCAAGGGAATAATATGGGATATTTTCAAAAAAGGTTACAACGGCACTTACAAAGTGTTTTCATAACGAGGGACTATAGCACTTATATCCTTTCTGAGTCAACGAGTAGCCAAGAAAAATGCATTTGTAAGAGTGTGGATCTAGTTTATCACGACCTGGAGAGAGATTATGAACGAAGGACACACACCCAAAAGTTTTGGGGGGAAGAATATAGAGATCCTTATCAGGAAACATGACCTGATAAAGAATAGTGCCATGCAAAACTCGAGAAGGGGTACGATTTATGAGGTAATTTGCGGTAAGAACGGCATATCCCCAGAAATGCTTGGGGACATTCATATGAAGCATAAGAGCACGAGTAACGGCTAAAAGAGGTTCATTCTTCCGTTCTGCAACCCCATTTTGTTGAGGGGTAATAACACAGGCAGTTTGATGAATAATACCATGAATTTCATTAAACTGGCAAAATTGGTGAGAGAGATATTCTTGGGCATTATCAGTCCGTAAAATATGCAATTTAGTATTAAACTGATTGACAATCATAACATGAAAAAGGGTAAAGACATGAAATAGTTGAGATCTGTCCTTGAGGAGATACACCCAGGTTAAACGAGAATAATCATCAATAAATATGACAAAATAGCGAGCACCACACAAATTTGTAGTTCGTGAAGGTCTCCAAATATCAGAATGAACTAAAGCAAAAAGTGTGACACATGGTGGCTCATTCCGTAAAGGAAAAGAAACCCTACGGTGTTTACTGAGTTCGCGTGTTTCACAATTGAAAGGAGAAAAACTGGGTAAATCACGAACAAGCTTGCGAAGGTTGGATGAGGATGGGTTCCCTAGACGACAATGCCACTGATAAGGTGTAATAGTGGAATGCAAAGCAGAATGGTTGAATGACTGCTGATGCTCCTGAAGATAATATAGTCCATTCTTCTCATTCCCCCCACCAATCATCTCCTTCGTCTTGAGATCCTGAAATTTACAATGAGAAGGAAAGAAAGAAATAGAGCATTGGTGAGTATGAGATAATTTTTGAATAGAAAGAAGATTAAATGGAAATTGAGGGAAATATAGAACAGAAGAGAAACTAAGACCAGATGAGCGATATGTGCCAATGCCTTGAACCAAAATTTTAGTACCATCGGCAATAGTAACATAATTTTGAACAGAAGGAATAACGTCAATTAAAAGAGACAAATTACCCGTCATATGATCAGATGCTCCAGAGTCAAGAATCCACTGAGTGCTATGAGAGGATGAATGAAGACAAGTGTTACCTGTGGTGACATGAGTTGCAGTAGAAGTAGGAGATGCAGTGGCTCTTTGAATCAGAGAATCATACTCAGCCTTAGACATAGTAATCTGAGTAGGAGCTGGAGTTGATGACTCCCCCTCAAGAGTAGCTTGATTAGCCCAAGATGGCTTACCATGCAGTTTCCAACAAAAATCAACATCGTGGTTGGTTGCACCACAATGAGTACACTTCTTGGTGCCACGACCACCACGGCCCCCACGTCCTCCACGACGAACACCACGTTGTGTGAGGGATTACAATTACCAGAATGACCAAAAGCAGCAGAGGCTATAGGGCAACCAGGGCAGATGGGGCTGGATGTTCTAAACCAGGAGTACAGGGAGCAGCCCTTCGAACACGAGCAAATGCCTCACCAACAGTGGGGACTTCCCAACCAGAAAGAATCTGAGGGCCAAGAGGAGCGAGGTCGGAATTCAATCCAGACAAAAATTTGCAAGTCCGAAATTCTTCTCTGTATTTTTGCTGAGTTTTTAAATCTGTAGAGAGAGGCTGATAAACATTTAACTCATCCCACATGCCCTTTAGAGTAGAAAAGTATTCATCAACAGATCTATCTCCTTGCTGTAGAGAGAAAATATTCTGATAAATCTGAAAAATACGAGAGATATTCTGGTCTGATGAGTATAACTCACGTAGAGTATCCCAGACAGCTTTAGATGTCTCTTGACAAGCAACATTATTAAAAATGTCAGGTTCAAGACTATTTCAAAGTAAAGTCATGATATGTGCATCATTTTGAGCCCAATTGGGATCGGGTGAGGGTTCATCGGTAATATAGGAAGTTTCACCACTAGCTTTCAGAGATATCGACACAGCACGAGACCATGGCAGATAGTTTGTCCCATTTAATTTAACTGTGGTGAGTGTTCGACGATAATCTCTGACCATGTCTTTAGTGCACGATGTATTGATGGTTTTACTATTATCACCCATAGTGAAAGAAAGAGAGAGTTACTGTATTTGGAAGAAGACAACCTGTAGAAGGAAGATTGGCGGCGGATCTGGACAGATCTGGGCGAGCTCGACTGAGCAATATAGAAGATGGTTGTCTGGGTGGACGTAGTGGCTGAGATACGCAGCTGAGACGGTTGTGTGGACGAGAGAGGAAGTCTGCGGCTGAGAGAGAGAAACACGGCAGCTGAGTTGAATCGTCAGCAGGAATGGTGAAGAAAAAGAAGGGCTGCGGAGGAGGCAGAACGGCGACCTGAGAAATGGTCGGAAGGACTGCGGAGGAGACACAACGGTGTCCTGAGAAATAGTAGGCTGCTGAGGAGGCACAACGGCGACCTGAGAAATGGTCGGCTGCTGAGGAGGCACATCTGTGACTATGGATTTGGTGTGAGTTTTCTTCAGCAGAAGAGGCAGCGACAAGAGGCGTGACTGCAGGAGGAACGACGGCGGAGGCGCAACGACTGGTGGTGGCGACTGTATAGATGGCGCCGAAGATCGACGATGAGGAGTGGATGTGCAGAGGAGTGCGCAGGGTGGCGGCGGAAGAAAAAAACCAATTAGGGTTTGAGATATCAAAACAGACAAAGACGTATAAGAGAGAGAAAAACAAAAAAGTTGAGTGACCTGGGACCACTCAGTCGAGAGAGGGGAAAAAATTAGAGCTTAATGACCCGCTCTGATACCATGTTGAGAAATGATTTTCGATGTTTATTCTTCTCTCAAGGAGGCAATATAAATAGGCTTTGTACAGAATTATTTTAGGAAACGAAAATAAAGGAAAATATACAATCTTCCTATTCTACAATCTACGTAATCAATTAATGTACAACCTTCCTATTCTACGATCTACGTAATGAATTACAATCAATCAATTTATATTTACAATATATATTTATTTTCTTTCTAATAGTTCCCTTCATTAACTCAAGCTTGCAAAGATTTTCAATTTAAATGTGTGATTTGTGAATTATTAAGCATACTCGCACCTCGTATATTCCTCTATTCCTCGCATGCATAGGGCACCTATTGCCTTTAACCTTATTCATTCTGACATCTGGGGTCCTTCACCTATCACTGCTCTGTCTCACCACCATTATTATGTCACATTTATTGATAATTACACTCGTTGCACTTGGGTATATCTTATGAAGAAAAAATCTGAAGTGTTTACTCACTTTAGAAATTTTCTGTAAATGATTAAAACCCAATATCATACTGTGGTGCGTAACATTCGGTCGGATAATGGTCGAGGGTGTATAACTGATGAATTTCTATCTGCTCTTAATCAAGATGGGATTCTCCAACAACTTACTTGTTTATATACTCCTGAACAAAATGGTGTGGCAGAACGTAAAAACCATCACATCATGTCTGTAGTTAGATGCCTCTTGTGTGGTATGAATGTTTGTAAATATTTCTGGCATGTGGATGTTCTCACTGCCACATATCTTATTAACCGTACTCCCAGACGTGTCCTTCAAGGAAAAGCACCGCTCCACATTCTTAAACCAGATGCTACTCTCTTTCCTCTCTTGCCTCGTATTTTTTGGGTGCACTTGCTTTGTTCAAAATAAGAGTCTTACACACACTAAACTTGATGACAAAGTTGTTCTTTGTATTTTTTTGGGATATTCCTTCATGTCAAAGGGGTATCGCTGTTATGATTCTATTACTCGTCATATATATCATACTTTGGATGTTACTTTTCTGGAGACTGTTCCTTTCTTTCCAGGTTCTTCTCCCTCTGCAGAACAAGTACCAGTAGAGCCTGTTGTGGCTGAGACTTCCACACTGCCTAGGCCTATTACTATTCTTGATTCCACTGATGACTCATTGCCCCATGTTATCCTCCATGATCCATTACAGGTTTACTCCCGTCGTCCTCACCGCTCTTACCCCCTGCCAACGTCTTCTCCGGATTCTGGTATCTCTCCTTCTCCCTCACCTTCTGTTATTTCCCCTGATGTTGCTTCTCACCGTTATCCTTCCCGTGTTCATCCCCCCCCCAACCCCCGCTCGTTATCTTTTGGCTGAGAGTACTAACCATCCTATTTCCAAGTATGTATCTTATCAAGGTCTCTCTACCCCCTTATAAAGCATTTGTCAGTCAGGTTGACTAGGTCTCTATTCCTCGTTCTGTCCAATAGGCTCTCCAGGATCCTGAATAGGTTGCTGCCATGAAAGCGGAAATGGATGCTATTCAGGACAATCAGACATGGGAGCTTGTTGCTCTTCCGACAGGTGAGCGTACTGTTGGTTGTAAATGGGTGTTTAGTCTGAAATACTTGGCAGATGGATCTATTGATCGGTATAAGGCGCGCTTGGTTTCCAAGAGATTTACTCAGGTCCTTGGTAAGGATTTTGGGGCCACCTTTGCTCCGGTGGCTAAGTTAACTATTGTTCGCCTTCTTATTTCATTAGCTGCTTCTTTTGATTGGCCTCTTCATCAGCTTGATATTAAAAATACTTTTCTGAATGGAGATTTGACTCAGACGATTTATATGGATCCTCCACCGGGATTCCAGTCTCAGGGGGAGTGTTCTGGGAAAGTTTGTCGCCTTCGAAAGTCTCTCTATGGCCTGAAGCAGTCTCCTCGTTCATGGTTTAGTCGGTTTAGCGATGTGGTTCTCAGTATGGGATTTATTCGGTGTCATTCAGATCACACATGTTTTATTCGTCGTCAGTCTCAAAGGAGGTGTATTATTATCTCTGTCTATGTTAATGATATTATTATCACTGGTGATGATGCATTTGGAATCGCTTAAGTAAAGCATGACATGGGTATGTCATTTGATGTTAAGGATTTGAGCTCTCTCTGTTATTTTCTTGGTATTGAGGTTGTTGGGTCTCGCCATGGTATCTCTTTATCGCAGAGAAAGTATTCTCTGGATTTTCTTCAGGACACAAGTATGCTTGGGTGTAGACTTGCCTCTTCCCCTATGGACCCAAACCTTAAGTTAACTGCAGAACTGGGAGAGTTATTACCATACCCTTCGGTGTATCAATGTCTTGTGGGTCGTCTTATCTATTTAACGAACACAAGACCGGATCTTACTTTTGTCGTCAGTGTTGTGAGCGAATTTATCCATTCACCTCGTACGTCTGATTTGGATGTTGTCTACCATATCCTTTGATACCTCAAGACTTGTCTGGGTCTTGGGCTTTTCTTTACAGCTGAAGCACAGTCAGGTCTCTCATACTTTACGGATGCAGATTATGCAGGCTCTAGAGATGACAGACGCTCTACCTCTGGTTTTTATACCTTCCGTGGCAGTCATCTTATATCTTGGAAGAGTAAGAAGCAAGCTGTTGTCTCACGTTCTTCTGTTGAAGCTAAATACCGTTCTATAGCTCAGGACACATGTGAGCTGTTTTTGCTTCGATCTCTTCTAAATGAGTTGGGTTTTCCAGTAGCAGGTTCGTCTACCTTGTTTTGTGATAATAAGTCCGCTATTATGTTATCTTCTGATTCAGTTCTTAATGAAAGGGCTAAACATGTGGGTTGATATTCATTTTATTTGGGAAAAAGTTAGATCTGGTCTTATTATTCCAAGTTTTGTTCATTCGTCTAATCAAACTGCTGATATGTTTACCAAATCTATTGGTCCTACGCTTTTTCAATCATCTCTTGGCAAGCTGGGTCTCGTCAATATCTTCGCCCCAGCTTGAGGGGGAGTGTTGGAATTAGAGGATATATTTTCCTTAATTAGTGTTTCCTAATTTAGTGTTCCTTAATTTAATATTTTTATTTATAGGTCATGTTGACCATATTTAATTATTTTTCCTTTCTTTCTTATTTCCTTTTTTTTTCTTTCCTTTTTTTTTCTCTTTTGTATCTATATAAGCATAGGATTGTATTGTGAATAATACATCAATATACAACAATTCTTTTCAATTATAACAAAGCTCAATGGTGAAGAGAAGTGATATAGCCATGGATACAGATGTCTACCTTCCATACATAACACAGTACTGTCCGAAACTCTCTTATTTGACATATCAGCTAACCTGCTGATAGTCTTTATCTGCTTCTCCAGCAATTCATGAAGATCGAAATCAAAGTCCAAGTCTGCTGTAATGGTTGGTAATGGAGATGGACTGGAGCAACCCATGCTTTTCGCCAGCATACTTAAGAATGCTGAAACAGTTGGATGCTCATTGATGCTTTTTGGAGCCAGTTTCATGACTGAACTAGAGGGGACAGTTAAAGTCCCTCCTTTAGGGCCTTGGTGGAGCCATTTGATCACAAAAGTACATCTACAATGGACCTTCTTTGAATGTCTTACCCTTAGGGCCTGGTAATCAATGAGATTGCAATATCTGAAACTTGATGAGAAAAAGAAACAAGAAAAAGCAGCACAGCTCTCTACAGTAGTTGATAAAAATAACTGTGCATTGTGACGGTATTCAAACTGATAAGTAGAGGCGATAAATCGAGTTTTTTAAGCCGTCCATAGTTGAGATAATATATACCCCCCAGAAATATCCCTGAACCTCTTTTGACTTGGTTTTATAAATTTTGATGCAAAAACAAAAGCATACAAGACAAGTCTGTTGGCCCCATGCTATAGCAAGAGATGTAAAAACAGATCCGCCACTGCTTTCACAACGATGCTGCCAACAACCAAGAAAAACTATTGAATGGCCAGGTCTATTCTCCGGAATGTCACCCACCCAAGTAAACGACGGGATATTTCCCTTTTAGTGAGCCTAATCACGTTTCATCCAGAGAGAGACAGAGAGGGAAGGAGGGGGAGGGACGGAGGGAGTACCTTTTTTACCTCAGCATCAAAAAAGAGGCGCTCGGAGTGTGACTTTTGGGTGGCAAGAACATGGTCCCCTTCCAGGATGCTGACACAATCATCACCGTCTAGAGGGATAGAACGAATGCGCAGATGTGAAACTGCTTCTTCTTCACTAACTATAATATGTTCCGAATCATTGTTCCCATAGTCCACGATAAGTTCAGTTCCACTCGAGCTGTACATGCAAGGATTCATGTAGTCTTTTTTAAGATGGATTCCAAGGTTCCATTTGTAAGATAACCAAACGAAACCAAAGTAATAATCAAAGAATCAAATTTACCTGGTATTTAAAGATGTCAACCATCTCTTTCTCAAATGGAATAATGGGTTTTATAAAGATATCATAAGATATACAAAATTCACATTAACATGTTTTATAATGGGTTCCTTGACTTCTCTGATAGAATAGTCATCTAAAGGCATTAACACGTTTTATTTTTTGTGTAAGGGGCCATGGCTTTGTGTAATGGTAAGAAATCAGTCTACCAAGCTTAAGAATGCAAGTTCTAGTACACATTCAACTTTCATTCGTAAGGGGAAAAGCACTAGGGAATCGCCCTGTTATGTTTTCTATTGTATTCCACATTTCCATTTATGCTCAATAGTACATCAATTATTGGTTCCAGCACCTTCACCAAAATTCCAATAACTGAAATAAGATCATCTTGTTTTTCACCAAAATTCCAATAACTGAAATAAGATCATCTTGTTTTTCTTTCAGATGTACCCAATTAACTATTCTTAGCCATGGGTATCCCTTATTAATTTAGATGTGGAGTCTCATACAGATGACTCTGTACAAAACGAGAAAAGGTTCCAATGGTAACATATGGTCTTCAATACTTATTCTCAAAATCAGTATTTAGCTATTTCTCTTGTAACATTACTTCTTAATAACGAGTTTTCTTCTAAACAATACCATAATTTTGTTAGATCAAATAATTTTAGACCAATTCTACCACAAAGTCCATGGGACGTGAACATATCTACCTACTATCAATACGCAGGAAAGTATCTGGTCTCCTTCCCGTTTCTTACTTATATGTTCTTTAATTGGCTTTCCTATATGCCTTTACATGGAGCGCGCAAGAAGATTAGTTCCCTGCATTGATTACCAATGTGGCCTACCACACGAAGAACTTAGGGCTATTCATCGGACGGAACGGAACGGAAAAACTCATTTTGGAATACGGAATATTTTTTCGGAATTCATTTATTTTTTCCAATTCCAATTCAAAAAATTCGGAAATTTTATTTCTGTTCCAATTTTGGAAATTTCGAAAATTTCGGAAATTCAAAACTTCTGAAAATTTTCGTAATTTTCGGAAAACTTTCAAAAGAAATCAGAAAATTCCAAAAAATACAAATATTTCCAATTTTTTCTAATTTTTTTTAAACTATAAGATTTTCATTGTACCAGGAATTTGGATGATAAATAATACGATAATCTTAATATGAGTGCAGTTAAAAGAGAATAATATCAAACTTTTCCAATGTTTGCAAATTTTAATGTTGTCGTGTGATTAGTTGATCGTTATGAATTTCATATCCTCACTTCTTATATAAATATCCACGTACAGCCGGAATTTGTTCGTAAATTAATGGGAAATTTAAGATT
>NMUG010003823.1:0-14412 GCA_002855965.1 Monotropa hypopitys
CTAATGACCATTAGAACCATTAACACTTCTAAACAGAAAGTAGCATATGCCCATTCGCATCAATGATAATGTAGTTCGAAATGAGAAAACAATATAAAAAGTCAAGTTGAATGAGGACTTGCTAACCACCACTCAATGTCATGCTTCTTTTTATTTTCACCACACGATAAGAATAATTTGTTAAAATTTTCACTTTTACAAAAAAATAGTAGTAGAAAATAGTACTCTTGTATGAAGGAAAAAATGGATCAAAATAACACTAAAATATATAGGTCACCAAGTAGGTTCATCATCAAGAAAAAAATCATTGATAAAATTTTACCAGCTTAAATTTATCCTAAACCAAAGTGTCCCGGGAACCCGGGTCTTCCCTTACATGTGTCTAATCCTAATTTACACTACCACAATTATAAATTTATTTTTGGTGTGATAACTAAAAAATCAAGTTTTATTTGAAACAACTTTCAACACGGAGTGATATTACATAACGTACACAAACAAAAAGCTATTACTATAAACATCATCCGAGTTCGGTCTTGTTCCACACTTAACTGGATAACTCAACCCAACTTTGAGAAGTTTTTAGTGGAAAACCTTGATGCTATAATAATTTATAGGACTCATTGGGAGTTGGAATGATAAATGCTACGATTAATAACCAATTTCGTAGGGTATTCCATAGTAGGCTAGTAGCAAATTACTCAATTTCTAGAAATGGATTTTCAATTAGATTTGAAATGCATATAATTTTCTACCCAAAAAAACTTATGAAATTTTTTTTGTCTCTTAATTCACCATTTTCGCATAAACAGAGGTAAACAATCAACTCAACAAAATACAAAGCACTGAACTAACAAAAGACATAAAAGGGTAAAGAGATGTACGCACTTGCTCCTCTTGCCAGGATACCCCTTGTGGACACAATCAATGGAGAAATACATAGTCGGAAACCCTTGAATCTCTTACTTCTGTCCCAGCTCAGTTTCCTCCATTGCGTCCACCTTGGCGAGCACCAACTCCCCCTTCAATTCCGTCGCCACCACCGCATACTCCGGTGCCATAGCCTTGCAATGCCCACACCATGGAGCGTTGAAATCCACCATTACGTACCGATTCTTCTCGATAAAATCACTAAAATTCGAGTCCTTCAACACCACCACATCCTTCTCATCAACGGCGAGGATGCCAGAATCGGAGGCATCCTCTTCGAGATCATCGTAGTTACCGAAATCCCTATGCTCTTCGTCACTGTCGGGGTAGAGATCTGGATGGGGTAACGGTACATCATCTTCTTCTTCGAGAAAACTAAGATCCTCATCGTCGTCGGCGAGAGCAAGGGAGGAGAAATTATTGAGTAGATTGAGAAGTGAGATAGAGAAAATGAGTTGATCGGATTGGTTGTTTCGGAAAATTGAGAGAGAGAGAGAGAGAGAAACAAAAAAGCGATTTGAAAGTAATGAGATAATCCCTTTTTCCTTTTCCTCTGATCAATGACTAAAAGATATATTTAAGGGAAGCATGAATGCACTTTCTGAGGTGTGATCTGAGCATGCGTATAAAGGCGTGTTGTGTAGCTACAATAGGTAAAATGATATACCCATCAATGGGATCAATCTCAGCCATAAATTTAGTAGGTAAATTGATCCCAACCATCCAAATAGCCACATAGGACACAATGGAAAGACAATTCAAAATGTGATTAGATCATAAACAAGCTAGCAAAATGGAGCATATACAATGCCCCTCAAGGTATTTCCACGCCACCTGCACAGGAGTTATATTAAAGGCACACATAAGATACTTCCAATAAGATAAATATTAAGTGCCACGTGGTACTCCCTGCAAAAGATGTATTATGTATCATGCAACACTTCTGACAAAGAAATATCCATAATATGTACCAATAAGGTACTACCGGCCGCACAATATAATTTCGTACCCTTAAGGTACCATTTCCAAGATACACGTTTCTGTACCACATGGTACTAGCCCCAAGAGAAAAATAGAATCAAGTACCCACAAGGTACTTCCTGCAAAAGATACGTTATTGGCACCAATAGAGTACCATTGACAGTTCAATATAACTTTGTACCAAATGGTACCACCTATAAGAGATTCACATCATTCTATACCATTGAGGAAATGTATAAGAGAAGGACTATCGACTCCATCATACTTATAAACGATTGAGACACAAGGAATGTGTTGTCAGACTTACATATCATCCATAACATAGGATGTGATCATCTATCTTATTTACATCTTTACTCTGGGGGACTTGTTCGCCGCTAATCAATGTCGTACTTGGGAAATCAATAATCGTTGCATTATTAAGTTACTTGGCTCTCATGCCCGTAAAGGTATTAGGATTAACCATTTATTACCCATATCTATCCACACTCACAATTCCCACGTCACAAGGTAAAGTGCATATTTAAGCTATGCATCATGTCCATTCACACTCAATATTGGAGGTATGACTATAAATCATAAAACCGGGGAATGATATGCCATGACATACAATAAGGTTATAATGTATATATTCTCAATCTCTTTCATAAAATATTTTCATACGAAGATAGTTGGACCGTAGCCCCTTTTCAAATCTCTTGTCATCTCTTTTCCAAAACATCTTGGGAGTCAAAGCTCCAATTACTCAATGAGTCGTCAACCCGCAGTATTGACCTCGACTCACTAATCGCCGTCGTACCACAGCCACGACCTCGACATGCCAATTTATTATGCTAATAGTCCTGCAGAACTGATCTAGACATAACAACGTACAAGCCGTCGTACCGCAGCCACGACCTCGACAAGTACTTACAAGCCGTCAACCCGCAGTATTGACCTAGACTTGCATAAATAAGGGGTGTTTCCCCTTAAGGCCACTTAGGACCCATCCGTCAATATCTAACACCATACGTAAGAACGTAGGTCTACAAGGAGTCGATCTCCCAATAATATAAATGTGTAAAACATTTCAATCATGCACTTCCACACTCATCACGGTATGCAAACTGCATGTGTCCGCGCACATGCCATGCTAGAATTAAGCATTAACAAGATAGCTAACAACAATAATCATGGGGTACCACATCAAATCTGTAAACACGGGTTCATTTCTTTCATTTTAGGTTGTTTAACCTTCCACGTGTTTGGCTTCTCACAAATTCGTACAATGCCCCTCACCCATCCCCATATTCATAATTACCATGCCCCATTCAATTCCCTTTATTAAATCAAGTTCACACAACTATAAAATTTTATTACGGGAATGATAATTTGGGTTCGCATATATATAACACCAAAACGTCATATCTAGCAAACTCACCGAATGCCAAAGATGATGTAAGGGCTTCCTCCTTAGACTCGAGTCGATGATTCTCCACCTGTGAATAACCACAAGGGAACAATACTTACTAAAATGAAGGAAATAACATTAACATATTGAATATCTTTCATAATTAAACTCCTATCATCCCAAGGTTCCAAAGAAAAGCCTTAACCCCACTCTAGCTCACAAAGACATAAATTTCAACTCGTACGACTCACATAAGGATCCTAGTAGACTAGAACACTCAAAACATCCTCTATTAATGATTAATAATATCCCCAAGAACAATCTACAAGGCTCGGTTAACAATCCAAAATAATCTTCAAAGAATTCTCAAACATTCCTCCAAGAGTCTACGCACTTAAAACATGCATAACTTTTAATACACAACTCCGAATTTCAATTGTAATATACCATTGAAAATCTCTCGACGATGCGCAAATGATATAATTTTCCCTGAATTTTTGCCTAAGGGACCGGTCTCTGCCATATCGAGAGACCGGTCTCTCCCCAATCAGTGCCTCCTGGTCCTAAAGGGATCGGTCTCCCCCAAATCGAGAGACCGGTACCCGCAGAACAGAATCGTATTTTAGGCGATTTTTTCGATCTCTTCTTCTCCAAACTTCTCCAAAACGATTTTAGACCTCAAAACTTCAAAAACCTCACATAACTAAGTCCCCCACACATACATAGGGTCACTATACTTAAAAATCGAGACTTACAGACACCCATTAGACCTTTAATCAAGGATTTTCTACCAAAAATCTCAAAATCTGAAAATATACAAAAACCTAGATCTTTATTTCATTTCTATGAATTTGATTTCGAAAATTAGGGAATAGAATACTTACTTGGTGTTGATCTTCTATGGAGAATAACTCTCTAGGATTTGATCTCCTTCTTGATCTTCTCTACCTTTCTCTCTCTTCATTCCTCTAGGTTTCTCTCAAGAACATATTAGATACACAATGCATAATGAAGCTAGGGCAAAACTTATCCCCCTAAAAATCAGATTTTTATCATCATTTACCAATATACCCTCCATTATAACACCCATGTACAACTATGACATGCCTCAATTACACCTAGGCACCTTATATGACCACAAGAATCATTAAATAGCCCCTTGGACTTATTTAAAACACATAATAACTCACTTATACATCATATTATCTATTTATCATAATTCGATTATTGGCCTAAATGATTAATTTAATTTATAAAAATGGAACGGGTATTACAGCATAGTTTACTTTTGATTGCATATTTAATTTCATTTTGGATTTTCTGACATGATCTTATCATGTTGCTCTTCACGGTACCAGTCAATTTAGGGAGAGACCCCAACAAATTGCATTTGTGTGATATCACTGTGATCACCTGGTTCATGATCCCTTATTACCCCTTTCCTCGCCGGTTTCAGATCCCGCCCCGGCAGCGAGCAACCGTGTCACTGTTCATGCCGTTTAATCATAAAACATCTTTTTCTCTTTGCCAATCCATGGTAATAAAAGAAGAGTACATGTTATTTTCCATTTTGTGAAGAGACAATATAGTAGAGTGAATGCTCAATAGCATAAATCGTACATTTACAAATGATTAGCATGTTTAAAAGCCGTACGAGTAAACAATGTATATAGAGATTCACGTTTATCCTGGAAATGCTTTTTTCTAACTTCAAATCAAATCTGCCAAAGATAACTTTAAAACATCATTTATAAGCTTTGCCACTGATTGCTACTGTTCTGCCGAGCTGGGCTGCCGGACCAGACCTGGACGAACTGTCACTGGTCGGTTAGCTGATCTCATGGCCGAAGGCCTTCTGTCCGGAGGACAGTGGCCGACTGCTTTAGTGTTGGAAACTGATTAATGTTGGTCTGAAGGCATTCTGGACTGAAGGGTCTCATTGCCGAGCTAAGGGTTACTTAGGCATTCTTGCTGCATTGCCGAGTAGAGGGCTGTCTGGCTCGCAGAGTGCTGAGCTAAGGATTTGTCGAGCTAGAGACTCCTGTCGAGCTAAGAGCTGGCCAAGCAGTGAGTCTACAGTCAGAAGGGCTGTCGAGCTAAGGCAGTGCGGGGATTAAGTGGTTCGGTCTGACGACTGGTCGAAATGAATCACATGACTTGATTAAGGGTTCCCGGAATGTTTATTGATCAAAACTAGACCCAGCCGAGCTAAAATGGCCAGGGTCCTGGTTACCGTTCTGTCGAGCAACCAACAAGGCCACTGCCGAACATTGGCAACTCGGGAATAATGCTTTTGGGTGTTCTAATTGGTCAAAAATGTTAACAAGGTAAATACAAGCTCAAAGGACCAATTGTCTGAACAACAAGGTTTATAGCCGAACTGAATTCAGTGAGTTTAAGAAATGGTGACCTGTCCATTCTGCCGAGCAGTAGTGCTCTGGCAAGTGGGAGGTCGGCAGTGTATGGAAAAGAACAAATAAGGTACTGTAGTGGTCTGGGCAAAAGCGTCGAGCTGAGGTAAGTTCAGTTAGAGGGTCCAAAGATAATCCGGATCTGTTTGGCTTAGTACCGAACTGAAATGCTAAGGTTGAGTTCTCCGGCAGAGCTAAGAATAGTCTGCCGAGCTAATTAGAGTGCGGATAAGTCCTTTAATGGACTTGCCGAGCCGAAATAGAAGAGAAATACAATAACTGAAGGGCTTAGGATATACTTGATAGGCTCCTATTCTGGCAAGGGTCTTGCCAAACTGAGGTCAGTCTGGGAATGGTGGTCCGGACAGTGGTGAAACGATGTGATCCGGAGGCCTTTTGAACAAGTGACAGAGGAGTAAGGGCTGGTCGGGCAAGGGCTTGGCCGAACAGAGGTGTCGAACAGCTAAGTATCCAGAGGATAGCTCTTTCTCTCTCTAGAATGAGTGCTTGGAAGGAATTTTTGGTGGGACTTGAATTCTGGAGAAGGAATGCTTATATAGGGGTCCGGAGGAGCTGGGGGTAGTTGGGAGCATTTATGACCGATTTGGTGTTTTTTAATCTTGTCGAACTGGGCAGGGAGCTGTCCAATCGAAGTCAGGTCTGAGCACCTAACCTGCCAGTCGGCAACCTGCGACTGAGTTGTCCCATCCGTGTCAGGCAGCGGGGCAGTCCTGATGGGATGTGTCCCTAACATCTAGCAGAGCTGCTCCGCAGCCACTTCGCAGCTCGGGTCTAGACTGGACCGACCTGAGCTGGTCCGGCTTGCTGGGGTCCGGGCATTTTTGGGTTGGATTTCTCTTGGGCTTTCTAACTCCTATTTTCTTATATTTTCGGGCCTTAGCTTATTTTAAACCTCATATCTTTATTTAGCCTCAAATAAATTCTAGAAAATAAAATAAACTTATTTGTAATTTTAATTATTCGGGTCGGGGCCTCACATCCTCACCACCTTAAGAAGTTTGGTCTCTCAAACTTAAATGATTGCATAAAAGATGAAAGGATAAAATTTGATAACTCATTCGAATAACTGTGGGTATTTTAGGCGCATATCGCTCTCTTTGTTCCAAGTGGTTTTATTTCCTGATTGGTTCTCCCACCAGACTTTGACGAGTGGAATGACTTTGTTTCTGAGCTGCTTTTCCTGCCGGTCCATGATTCGAATAGGTCTTTCTTCACACGATAAGTTCTTCTCAATCTCGATGGTAGGTTGAACTAGAATATGTGTAGGATCTAATATAAATTTCCGAAGCATCGATATGTGGAATATGTCATGAACATTGACTAGCTCTAGGGTGAGTGCTAATCGGTAGGCGACTGGTCCGATCCTTTCAAGGATCTCAAAGTGTCCGATGTAGCGGGAGTTGATCTTTCTTCTCTTTCCGAATCTGATGACGCCATTCATAGGTGATACCTTCAAGAATACCTTATCTCCTTCCTCAAATTCTATCTCCCTTCGTCGTGCATCAGCATAGCTCTTCTGTCGATCCTGGGCTATCTTCAACTTGTCTTGAATGAGTTTGATGTGCTTGATGGTTTCTTGTACAATTTTTGGTCCCGTGGGTGCTTCTTCTCCAACTTCCGTCCAACAGGCTGGCGATCTACACTTCCTATCGTACAATGTTTCGAATGGTGACATCTGAATACTTGCCTGGTAGCTGTTGTTGTAGGTGAATTCTGCTAATGGTAGGTGCTCTTCCCAGCTTCCCTGGATTTCCAAAGTGCATACTCGAAGAAGGTCTTCTAATGTTTGAATCGTCCTCTCTGATTGGCCATCGGTTTGGGGATGAAAGGCGGTGCTGAAGTTCAATGCAGTTCACATTGCTTTCTAAAGTGACTTCCAAAATCTAGATACGAATCGGGGATCTCTATCGGATGTGATTGAAACAAGCGTACTGTGTAGTCAAATGATCTCTCATAGATAGGTTGTTGCCATTTGGTCCATTGAATACATGTTCTTGATTAGAATGAAGTGAGCTGACTTTGTTAGGCGACCGACTATTACCCATATTGCGTTGTTGCCTTTGGCGGTTTGAGGAAATCCTACAACGTAGTCCATTGTGATATCTTCCTATTTCCATTTAGAGATCGGTAGGGGTTAAAGTAGTCCCGCTAGCTTCTGACGTAGCGCTTTGACTTGCTGACATTCGAGGCATCGATTGATGTAGTTGGCTATATCCTGCTTCATACCCATCCACCAGTATGACTTCTTAATGTCTTGGTACATCTTTGATCTTCCGGGGTGAATTGAGAATTTTGACTTGTTCACTTCGTTCATGATCTTCCATTTGAGTTCTTTTAGGTTGGGTATGCATATTCGGTTCCGAAGGAGGCCTTCTTGTACGGTGAACTCGCTTTCTGGTTGGTCTATGGTGCTTTCCTAGATTTTCTACAACTTCAGGTCGTTTTCTTGGAGGGTCTTGGTTTCTTCTATGATGGAGGGTTCTGCAATGATTGCCGCAAGATGTTCTGAGTAGGGATGGTCTTCCTTCTTGCTGAAGGCGTCAGCTACAATATTGGCTTTTTTTGGGTGGTACTGAATGTTGAGGTCGAAATCCTTCATAAGCTCCAGCCATCTTCGTTGCCTAAGGTTTAGCTCCTTCTGAGTGAAAACATACTTCAAGCTCTTGTGGTCGGTGAAGATATCACAGGTAACTCCATAGAGGTAGTGGCGCCATATCTTGAGTGTGAAGATCAGTGCTGCAAGCTCCAAGTTGTGTGTGGGGTAGTTCTTTTCGTGAGGCTTCAGTTGTCGTGAGACATAAGCAATAACCTTTCCATGCTGCATGAGGACACATCCTAATCCTTTGTGTGAAGCATCGCTATACACGGCAAATTCTTCTTCTCCATTGGGCAGTGTAAGCACATGTGCGGTGGTTAGTCTCTTCTTTAATTCTTAAAAGCATTCGTCTCTTTCCTTCGTCCAGGAAAATGGCTCTCCTTTTCGAGTAAGCTGCGTCATGGGTATGGCGATCTTTGAGAAGTCCTGGATGAATCGGCGACAGTATCCAGCGAGTCCTAGAAAGCTGCGAACTTCTGTGACTGACGTTGGTGCAGGCCAGTTTGAGATTGCTTCTATCTTTTGAGGATCCACTAAGATGTCGTGTTCTTTGATGATGTGCCCAATAAAGTAGACGCTCTTCAGCCAAAACTCATACTTATTGAACTTTGCATAGAGTTGCTTTTCCTTCAGGGGTTTGCAAGATGATGGACAGATGCTCCAAATGTTGCTCTTCGTTCTTTGAGTAGATGAGGATGTCGTCGATAAATACGATTACGAAATCGTCGAGGAAGTTGGCAAAAATACGATTCATCAGATCCATAAAAGCTGCTGGGGCGTTGGTTACTCTAAAGGGCATGACTAGAAACTCGTAATGGCCGTAACGAGTGTGGAAAGCAATCTTCTCAGTATCTTCGGACTTGACTTTAAGCTGATGATAACCCGAACGCATATCGATTTTTGAAAATACTTGAGCTCCTTGTAATTGATCAAATAATTCGTCGATATGTGACAGTGGGTACTTGTTCTTGATTGTAACTTTGTTCAGCTCTCGATAATCGATGCATAAATGCATAGTTCCATCCTTCTTCTTCACAAATAGCACTGGCGCTCCCCATGGCGATGAGCTAGGTTGGATGAAGTTCTTTTCGATCAATTCTTGCAGTTGGGTCTTTAATTCCTTTAGTTCTGTTGGGGCCATGCGGTAGGTTTTTTTGGAAATCGGTTGTGTTGCTGGCATAAGGTCGATGGAGAATTTCATCTCTCGATCAACTCACATACCTGGTAACTCTACTGGAAATACTTCGAGATAGTCACGTACTACTGAGATGTCTTCTTTTGAGGCGCTCTTCATTTTGGTTGAGGTGATGCTACAGAGATACCCTTGGCATCCTTTCCACAGAAGGCGACGGGCTTTGGCGACTGATACGAAACATAGACGCGAAACAACTCCTTCTCCCTTGAGTTCAGACTCCCCACCTTTGGATTCAACAAAGGTTATAGACTTTCCAGCGCAGTTAATCTTGGCATTTGATTTGGACAGCCAGTCCATACCGATAATAACATCGAAGTGTGCCATGGCTAGGGGAATAAGGTCTATAGACGATAAGACTCCGTTCATGGAAGACTCGGAATCCCTAAGAATCGTAGAGCATAGGACATCTTTACTCATAGGTTGGGCTACGCACAAATTGTACCCTAAAGGTTTAGGTTTCCGGGGAGTTTTCTCTGAATGTGATTTCGAAATAAACAAGTGTGTGGATCCTGAGTCAAACAAGGCATAAGTAAAAATATTGCAAATGAGAATTCTACCTGCCACAACTCCTTCTTCATTACGGGGATCTCCAGAAACAAGCGCAAAAGCTCTTCCCTGCCTCTGGTTGTTGTTGCGGGCTCCTTGGTTATTGGCATGATTTCTGGTGACTCCAACAGGCACAGTGTTGGCTCCGATTAGCTTCGGGCAATCTCTCTTGAAGTGTCCATATTGGTCGCATCCATAACAGGCATTGGGGGTGTGTTGACGGCATTCTCCCAGATGTAGCTTCCCACATTTTGGGCATGGGAGTATTGGTCTTATTTCTTCATTTCTCCTTCCTTGGTTCCTTCCGAAATTTCGCCTTTTGAGGTGACTGGTCCCTCATTGAGTTTGATTTTGCATTTTCTTTCTTTATAATGTCGGGACTCGTCCACGTCTTGTTCTACTAGGATTGCTCTGTCAAGCACGTCAGCATAAGATAGCAGCAGAAGGGGGCGAACAACTTTTCGAATTTCAGGTTTCAAGTCGTCCTCAAAACGACAAACTTTTAACTCGTCGGTGGCGATTAGGTACGGGGCGTACTGAGAAAGATTGTTGAACTCTGCTTCATAATCGGCTACCAAGGTGGCTTCTCTTTGCTTCAGGTTTTCGAATTCCATGCGCTTAGCGTTTAGCATGGCGCGGGGTACGAATTTCTCCTTGAAAATCTCCATGAATCTTCTTCAGCTCATGTAGGGTTCTGACATGCTCCTCAAGTTCTACCAGCGATTGGCTTCTCCTTTCAATAGATATGATCGGATGTCGACTTTCTGCCACTCCAAACATTGGAGTAGTCGGAAATTCTTTTCTATTTCTGCAATCCACTCGCTAGCACAAGCAGGATCCATACCTCCTTTGAATGTTTGGGGCTTCAACTTTAAGAATTCTTTGACTATGATCATATTCACATTTGGAAAGTCGGGTGAATGACTTCTTCCTCTTGGTTGACTGGAGGTGGTTCGACCACTGGTCCTTGATTCTGGATTCGGTTGATAGCTTCTTGTTGGGCTTGGACTGTTCCGACCAACATTCTCACCATCTAGCGCAGCTCGCCGATCTCGTCGTGATCCTGACCGTTTTCCATTAGCCAGTGTGTTCACTATTCTGCTCGTGAAGGAAATTATAGTTAGAAATTAAGGGAAAGAGTCTAATTAATTCATAATGGTTAAAACTTAACATAAGCACACAAGCTGAAGTTTTAAGTGTGTCTGGGCACATAACAAAATGCGTCGGAATTTCTAAAATAACATGATACTACTCGTCATCACTGGCCACTCATAAGGCGGGTAAACCCATTCCTCACGATTTATGTCGATGTCTTCCTCGTCTTCTCCCTCTTCGTTTTCGCTTGGGTCCTCCTCAAGGTCGTCCTGAGGATTGTTCTCGAAATCGAGGTCCCAAACTTCGTTGTGCCACTCTATAGGCTCCTCTTCTTCCTCAGCTACTTCCTCTTCTTCGGGTGGGGCTTCGTCATTATTACCGTTGAAAATGCGATTCCTCGCTCCCTCCACGAGGTATTCGAATTCTCAATGCTGAATAGACCTTCTAGCCACTACGCAGGCATGCTCCAATAGTCGTAAGTGGTAATTAATCGTAGCTCGTACTTCTCCCTCAAAGTTATCTTCGAATCTTACCGCGACTTGGGATATAAGGTCAGAAGGAATCGTTGTTGAATCAGCATGTGCCCGTTCTTGAACGTCCTCGCTTACTATGAAGATTTCTTCGTCCTCTTCTAGTATTGCTGAGGGTGGTGCTATCTCGTGCTCATCCTCAGAATCGCTTCTAGAGAAGTCGATGTTGGCATAATCACTGCCGCTGCTAGACATAGCTAAGACATACACACGTAAATATAGATAAGTGCATCTCAAAGTATTAATAGATATTTCTAACGTAGTGAGTGCCTCGATCCTATCCCTGGGTTTGTTCGAAATCCGAAAACTCTTGCTTTGATACCACTATTGTAACGACGCAATCCTAAAAGAGTCCATGACCGGCCAACGAGCAAGCTCGCAAAGGCCTACTAACAATGAGTTTAGGGATTTCACAACATAAAGATAGAGGAAGCGTTGAACAAAACCCAGTTTGCATAATAGAGTTTTCATAACATTAAAGAGATGATACAAAAAGGAGGCTCATAGACCGCCTCTACATCAGAATGGGTAGAAATACATCAAAAGCATAAAAAGACGTTGCTCTATGCTAATCCTCATCAGTACCTGAAAAAGGTTTTAGAAAACACATAAGCATAAAGCTAGAGTGAATCAAAATATACCAAGGTCACCAGTTTCCATGGACAACAATATCATCATAAAAGCTCTTTCTTTTCTCATTTTCAACATAATAAATGGGAGGCTTACTAGCCCAAAACCTGTAACTGCATATGATTGCCAAGTCAAGCCTATGGCTTTCTCAATGTCCTTCAGCGCATAGTTTACTTTTGATTGCATATTTAATTTCATTTCGGATTTTCCGACATGATCTTATCATGTTGCTCTTCACGATACCAGTCAATTTAAGGAGCGACCCCAACAAATTACATTTGTGTGATATCACTGTGATCACCTGGTTCATGATCCCTTATTACCCCTTTCCTCGTCGATTTCAGATCCCGCCCCCCGGCAGCGAGCAACTGTATCATTGTTCATGCCGTTTAATCATAAAATATCTTTTCCTATTTGCCAATCTATGATAATAAAAGAAGAGTATATGCTATTTTCCTTTTTGTGAAGAAACAATATAGTAGAGTGAATGCTCAATAGCATAAATCGTACATTTACAAATGATTAGCATATGTAACGACTCGAATTTCTGTCTTCCCTTTTAATCTAATATATCAAATAATGATGTCATTAATATTATGAAATGCTCGTAGATTGGCTAGAGTAAGCCCGGATGAGAAGAAAGTTCCTGACACGTCACCCGTTGACGGTTGAGCATTCGATTAAGTCCTTGATGGCTTCCAAATTATTGACGACCAGATCCTTTTGTCAAATCTGAAATCCTTCTACATGAAAGTCGTAGAGAATTAAATTACGAATCCAACGCAACTTGAATCATCTCAATCGGAGTTCGAACAAAGAAGTTATGGCCGAAATACTTTTACATGTCTCGTCTGCAACTTTTGCAGAATATCGAGACGTCCGTAACCGGTTGCGCGTTTTTGAGCGCTACCGGTAGCGCATTCTGCGGGAATTTCTGACAAACTTACTTGAGGGCATTTTTGTCATTCCTATGGGCATATATATACTCATTTTTCGTGTAATGAGTGATCCAAACTCATTTTCAGCTTAAAACCCCCAAAAAATGTATCTCTCTCCCTCTCTCTCTATCCTCCCTCTTCTCTCTTGAATCCATGGAGATCCATGGTGAATCTCAACACAACCGAAGCACGAACCTTGCTCTCCTCCTCCTCCTCTACGCATCTATGGGCATGGATCGTCTAGATCGGTGAGTTTTCTCCCCCTCTCCAAAACCTAGATCTACTTCCTCTCTCTACATTATATGACTATGGGTTGATCATTTAAGGTTTTGGTCTTAGGAAACATGGAAGAGCATCATTAGGGCTTCGCGGTGGCGGGCTCGGTTTACTCCGGCGACAATGGACATTTTCCGGTGACATTCCGGTGACTACTTCGGCGATTGCTCCGGTAGGTGGATTCTTGATTCTCTATCAAATATGTGTGCGTGTGTGTGTGATCTCCGTGCTCTTGCTTAAATTCTCTCATAATTGTGATTGCGTAATATTTGGGTTTAGGTTGGAAATCCTACGATAAAATCATGTAAATTTGGGTTAATGTTACTAGTGTTGAATTGTAAATATGTGATTAGTTAGTCACCCATGAATTCATTAACACCACATGTTCGACAAAATTCCCGCGAGGGAAACGACTTATATTTTTGGGTGACTTGTAGGTTAATTGGGGCCATTGGAGTTAGAGGCCGCCAACCACTATAAAATCCTTGTCTCTCTCTCTTTCTCTCTCACTTGCTTTAATTTTTATCTTTCAAAGTCTATTTAGTTTTATTCTTGTTTATTGCTCAAATTAATATCATAGTTTCTTTAGCAATCTATTCATCAAGAACCAACACAAAACTGAAAACCACGACCTCTTGGGACTAGTCCCCCAAGAACCTGTAGTGTAACGAAAGGAGTTGGATTGGTGCTTTGAGTAGATTAGTTCTTGAACTAATTGATATTAATCTCTTAGCAACTTGTCTCTTTTGTTATCTAGGTCAAATTTGTAGTTAGACTTGTCTTCTTTCAAGAAATTTTTATTCGTTCATTATTATTTTTATACCAATTCACCCCCCCTCTTGGTTGCTATTTGACCAACAATTGGTATCAGAG
>NMUG010003824.1:0-14414 GCA_002855965.1 Monotropa hypopitys
GGGTTGTGGCACCACAACTATAGATGACTGTGATCCAACGAGCAAAGGCTGAATTAATGTTAGAATCTAACCATCGAATGTCTGTGGTGTCAACTGGGAGTCCTATATGGAGGTGCCTGGTAAGGAGCATCAAAGTACGTCCGGGTTGGTGGATGGGTCCCGCATCGTTTTGTGGATATAAGTTGTATGTTATAAATCATAGATCATGGATCTACCTTGCTCAATGCCTTTTAAAACCGTATAGACATCAAAGCCCATTGGAACTTCACAGTTATGCGTGCTCATCGTAGAGTAGTCCAAGGATGAGTGACCCACTGAGAAGTCCACTCGGATTTGGTGGCCAAAGTAGACAATATTGTGTAGGGCAGGGGCGGGTCGTTACAACCTCGGTGTAATTTTGTCTCTCGTTTAATATAAAAGAGAATGATAATATAATCATTCTCTAAGCATTTTATCACAAAATAACATGGTATAAGAGCCTAATCTTTTTTTGGGCTAAACCATAACCCCAAACTCTAGGTTTGCTGCTGCCACACCCGCGCCGACTCTTGCTTCGCAACCACAGGCCGCCACAGACCCTTTCCCAACTGTTGCCGACCTTCTTCCAGCCATCGCGCACTCTGACGGCCAACCCTAGCCTTCGCAACCTTCGTCCAACCTTTTCTACACATTCGTTTGCTATTAATGTCCTTCGCCATCCATCATCGGTCTCTTCCAGACCAGATCCGACCTCTGTTCGGCCCTCAAAAGCTTCGTTGGACATCGCTAGGACTCCACCGGTCTTCGACCATCCTCACAGATCATCGGCAACCCTTCGTCGGCCATCACCGGATCTTTTTCAGCCATCTCCTGGTAGTTTCGGTCCAAGACGATATCGATTCAGCCACTTTTGGCTCGTCAGCAACCTGCTTTCATGTGTGTTTCATTTTTCTGAAGACTCTTGTTTTCTTCAGAGTGTTTTTTCGTGTTTTATGGATACTCTTGGACTGCGGTTTTTTCATAGCTTGTCATGTTTTTTGGGGGGGGAATATGACCCCAACAATCTGATCTCTATGCTCTCATAGTGGTTTCATACCTTGGTTGCTCAATTGGTGACGTCTCTTCGATCGTGGTGATTGTTGCTGATTGTTGTTGGGTTAGTTTTTTGTTTGATGACTGAAATGACAGGTGAATCCACCAATAGTATCCTGCCACCCACAGAGGAGAGTTCTGGTTTTATAACTACTCAATCTGAAAATTACAATCCGAGCCTTAAAATTAGTACCTCTCTATTTAATGGTCAAAACTATCTAGCGTGGCCGTAGAGTTTGACGTTTTTTTGAAGAGTAAGGAAAAAATGAATTATGTTGATAGAAGGATTCAAGCACCAAGTGTTACTAATCTCGGGTATGACCAATAGGAAATTACCAACTCTTTGATTATGAATTGACTCATTCATTTTATAGTTCCTGATATAGATGAGAGCTATCTATCTATGGCAACAACTTAGAATATTTGGGAAACAATGTGAACTACCTATTTATGGAAGGGTAACTTTTCACAGGCATTTGAGTTACGCCGTTCTATTGAGCGATCAATTTAGGGGGAGCAGTCTGTTCTTTAGTATTTCACATTTCTGAATAATGACTGGAAATTTCTGGATCATCTCCAGGATTATAAGCCTGTCTACACTGCTGATTTCATTGGCTACAGGAAGTTTATCAACCAGGAAAGGTTTTTCAAGTTTCTTGAAGGTCTCAATGTAGAGTTTGATCCTGTGAGGTGTCGTGTTCTGGATATGGAAACTCTTTCATCCCTTCAGGAAGCCTTTGCTTATGTTTAGAATGAGGAGAGTCTTCGTTCTACTATGATGCCAATAGCCTCGTCAGATCGGGCTGCCTTACTTTCTGCTCCTCCTACAGAGGTACCCAGGTTGTCTCTTACTTCTCAGTCACCTTCAGGAAAGGCTCATCTGTTCTGTGATTATTGTCACCGGTCAAGACACACTCGCAGGACTTGTTGAAAGTTGCATGGGGTCCCTTCAGGGGGTCGAGGTGATCATCCTGGTAATTGTGGAGGTCGATCTGGTCAGGATAGAGGACGAGGATCTCATTCATGTGCCCATCAGGCAAGTACAGTTGAGTTACATGCCATTGGTTCTATTGTTACATCTTCAGATGCTCTCTCGGGCATGACTTCTTCTGAGTTTGAGGATGTTCTTCATCGGGTTTTGGACAACCAGTCTTCATCCACTCCTATAGATGCATTCTGTAACGACCCGTCCCAAATAATCATTTAAAATTAAAACAATTACTGGACGAATACGTTACGAAGAACACCTCCAAATAAAAACCCAAGTCCTGATGATTAAAAACCTCAAAAGATACCTTCACCACAAGATAATAATAAATAAGATGCCTTACAACTTCAAGGTAAAACATTACCCTACAAGACATCAACATAAAACTTCTAGTACAGCGGAAGACTAAATCTCACAATCCAAAAAATAGAATAATTGTAACATCTACTAGCATCAACCAGAAACAAGGCAACACCGCCTGAAAAGTAGTACAACTACTACTACTGAAATAATCTAATAAAACTGCTCAACTAACTAAGACAAAGGCTATAAAACTAGCCAGCACAACCACCTGCTAAAAACTGCCAAGTCCTCTGAAAAGACTAACGCTGCTCCAAGCCTGCCTGTAGTGGACCAAATCCTCAAGTCTCCAAGTCCTGGATTTCCAAGCCAAAAGAAAAGAAAGAAAAGAAAGACACAAGCAAGGAAATCCAGAGTTTGTTAGATATGATATCTAAACATATGACTAACAAGATATGAATGAACATAATTGAATAACTTGAATTGAAAGCATAGTAAGCTAACATAAGTATTGAATTCATCTTTATTTACATTTATACTTCTTTCAAGTCTTGCATTCTTTCATCTTTATTTCAATTATATGATTCCACTTCTTGAGCCAAAGACAACTAAAATAATCACACTCTTCTTATTATTGCAAGTCTATGCCCAAGGAGGGGGACAACTCTAAGGGACTGTCCATCCTACTCAACGTCTACCAAGTAAGTGTGTCCAAGCAACAGTCAACGAACGAAGGGTGTGAAAAGCCCTCTACAACTAGTCATTAACATCTAAGGATTCACGTAGAATATTTTACCTCAAGTGCCATCTTCAATGAACTATTCAATTTTTTACAAGATATGTACCTCTAGCAGTACTACTATTTTTATGTGCACCAAACCATGATTATTACTAATGATAATCATCTATCCACCATATACTTCAACTCTACACCGACCAATTTATAACACGTGTGAAGTCATAAATTCATTTACATTTCCAACTTCTTATATTCCTATAAGGAATAGATGTACTTTGTAACTCTAGGGTGAACACACCCACCCACCCAATAATATAATATAATTTTCTCCACTTATAACTCTAGGGTGAACACACACCCAATAATATACTTTAATTTATTCCTGCCCGAAGGCTAGCCCGCCTGGCTAAAACATCTTTCATCGACATCTAATATAATTTAATTTATTCCTGCCCGAAGGCTAGCCCACCTGGCTAAAACATCGTTCATCAACATCCACCATCTGTGGAATAAAACACCAAATGCCCAAAGGATAGCCCACCTGGCTAAAACTGACAATCATAATGGTCTACTGCCAACACTGGCCACCTTAGGCTATACACCAGCCTCTTGGCAAAAAGGCCGCAAACTGCCAACACTGGCCACCTTAGGCTATACACCAGCCTTATAGCAATATATGCCAACTGCCAACACTGGCCACCTTATGAGTATAAACACTCATTCTGCCCACACTGGCCACCTTAGCACATACACAAGTGCCAAACATCGTCTCAATATATATGTATAAGTATGTACATATCTAGGGGCAATATTCCCATTCACCTGAACTCACACACTAGTAGTCCTACTCAACACCTCTTATTAAATCAACAAGGCCCAAAGAGGCCACACACCTTCCACCGTCAACCAACAAGTAGCGTATCACATATACACATAAGTGTCATAATCATTAAGTAACCCTACATGAGTCTATCATGCTTCTACTACGCTACTCTGATTATTCTTTACTTGATTTACTTCACGCATAACATTCAAAGAGTACTTAACATCGTTATAGACTCAAGTGATCCAACAAGGAAATCCTACGCATCCACCGTATATATATTGTACAACTAGGTACATTAATCATTCAAGTTTTCTTAACTTACTTCATCATCCTTTTCATAATTATGAAATAAACCATTTGATTTACGTAGTCTCATTTAAACATGTAAACTGTTCGCATATGAGTAAATAAATTTCATATCTAACACAAACTCACCAGTTACCAGCGAAGAGCCTGGAAGAGAAAACGATCACCTGGCACGAACACAAGTGGATTAGGATCCACATAATATACTAGAATCATTTATAATTGAAATTAAACATCAACATGAACCTAGACACCTCAAGGTCCCTAAAGTCTAACCCAACACTTAGAATCCTCAAAGACAAGTCTTAACCTCCAAAAGACTAAGGCATCAATGCCTCACTTCAATGAAACCCAAAACACTTCCAATGGTTCACTAAAATCCTCCAAACACAGCCTAAACCAGTCCAAGGGTGAAATACCTCAAGACCCAAACAAAACCTCAACAAAACCCTTTATTTTTAACTGACCGGCACGGGACCGGTATGGGTCCAGTGTACCGCCCGACATGTCAGTTATAGTAAATTTTCTTATTTTCGTAAGGCATAACCTACTGCCTAATTTGAACATAAGCCGGTATACCGCCCGGCATGCCGACCGACATGCCGATTAGGCCAATTCTGCACATAAACGAAGGATTAATACTTACTGGGGAAAATTATAAAGGTCGATAGGGCACCCGGTATGCCGCCCGGCATACCGGTGTTCATACCGGTCAGTACGCAGAACAACAAATTGTATTTTAATGGCGATTTGACGAACACCACTTCACCAAAACTTTCACAACTCGATCTAAAACTCTAAGAATCATAAAACCACATATTCCTAAGCCTTCCTCATCAATATAGGCCCAACATACTTCATTTTTATGGTCTCTAAACATCCCAAGATCGCTCAAACAAGGGCTAAAATCCAAGAACACCAAAATCCGAAAAATATAAAAAATCTCGATCTAGACTTCGATACAAAAGATTTGATTATGAAATTTGAGTATGATGATATTTACTTGATGCTTGATTGAGGGTTGAAAGAACTCTCTAGGATTCCATCATCATCTTGATCTTCTCCACCTTTCTCTCTCTACAACACTCTCTCCCTCTCCTAGCCATCATGAGCATAACTCCTCTAACCTAAACAAGATTAGGTTAATTAGAAACCACTAATCAGATTTTACATGTTAAAGACCATCTTGCCCTCCATATTATTCATTAACCACCCTTGTATACCACCCCTACATCAACATATATGTATATTTATTTAAATGCCATATTTTTATAATATAAAAATCCTTTATTAAATACTTAATACTCCTCTACACCATTATTTCCTCTCCTTATTTCCTTCAATAAAAATCATAAATCTAATTAAATTAATTAAAATAAATACGGGTATTACACATCCCACAATGCATCCCCTGCTTCATTTGCCCACTCGGGTAATTTAGTTTTTTCTACAAGTACCTTTCTGTCCCACCAGTCTTTACTATGAATTATGGATTCCAGTGCCTCTGATCATATGTCTGGGTCTTCTGATATTTTCTTAGATTATTAGCCTTCTTCAGGTCATAACAAAGTTAGGATTGCTGATGACACTATTTCCGGGAAAGGTTTAATCCATGCCACTCCATCTCTACCTTTATCTTTTGTTTTTGATGTTTCTAATTTCTCTGACAACGTTTTATCATTGAGTCGTCTTACTCGCGATCTGAACTGTAGTGTGACATTTTCCCCTGATCACATTGTATTTCAGGACCTTATCACGAGGATGATGATTCACAGTGGTAGAAAAGAACATGGTCTCTATATCCTGGATCAGCCTGATCAATCAGCTCATCATTCCATCCAGTTTCTAACCACCAAGGAAGATTTATGGATGTCGCATCGGCCTTGGGCATCCTTCTTTTTCTTCACTTAGACATTTATTTCCTTCAGTTTCTTACAATAATAATGTGTCGGAATTTCATTGTGAGTCATATCAACTTGGCAAACAACATAGAACTTCTTTTGCTCATAGTTCTAGTAAAAGCCCTTTTTCTTTAATCCACTCTGATGTTTGGGGTCCATTTCGTATTATGTCTGTGAAAGTTCATAGATGGTTTGTTACCTTTATAGATGTTTTTTCTCAAACCACTTGGGTGTATCCCATGAAAGAAAAAAGTTGAGATTTTTTCTGTCTTCCAACATTTCCATGAAATGACTTCTACTCAATTTCCACTGGTGGTGCAGTGTAAAGATTCAACCTAATAACTTTAAGGCTTTGGGTTCGAGACTGAGCACAATCACTTTGTGTATTATTACCAATGGTTAGACTTGTCCTCGCCTTTTCCACTTCCCCGACACTCATTAATGGGTACCAACTGGGCGTTAATTTTTTTTTGATTTCTACTCAATTTAGTATTGTCAAAATCTAACGATCTGATAATAGCGGCGAATACATTGGTTTAGGGCTAGCTCAGTATTTTTCAACTCATGTAATTATCCATCAGACTTCTTGTTCCAATACTCTCCAATAAAATGGGGTAGCGGAGCGCAAGAATTGTCATCTTCTTGATATGGCTCGTTGCATGTTGTTTTATATGGGGGTGTCGCGGTCTTACTGGGATGAGGTTGTTCTCACCGATGTCTATCTCATTAATCGGCTTTCTACCCAGGTTTTGTACAAACAAGTCCCTCTTCAGGTCCTTCTAGGGCCAGAGTCATTATTTTCAATTTCTCCCAAAATGTTTGGCTGTGTTTGTTTTGTTCATAATCATTCTCCTACTCGTGGTAAGTTAAATCCTTGCTCCATCAAATGTGTCTTCCTCGGGTACTTCTCCACTAAAAAAGGGTATAAGTGTTATCATCATCCAACTCGTAAGTGGTTTGTCTCTATGGATGTTACTTTCTTTGAATCTCAGTCGTACTTCGCGGTGTCATAACCATCTCATCAGAGGAGCCATGATGTGAAGAGATTCTTGTTCTTCCGGTTGATCCAGTTGTTGTGGAAACTGTCCAGGGTGCAATCGAATGTTACTAGTCATATTAACTCTGGTGCCACCAAGGAAACAAGAGAGAAGGAAACCTAAGAGCAAGTGTTTGTAGGGGACAAAGCAAGGAGGAAAGTTAATTGGATACAAGAGATCATTTCTAATCCGCCACTATTGTCTCCTGCCCTTGATAAGAGTCCAAGTAGTTCTACAACTAGTGATACGATTGAGTCTACCAATGTTATTATTTCCGATCTCACTGATCTTTACCTACCCAACGGAAGGGGTGAAATCTTGCATTCACCACCCTATATCTAATTTTATGTCCTATTCTCACTTGTCCTCATCATATAAAGCTTTTGTGTCTAAAATTTGCACTGTGAGTATACCTAATCATTTTCAAGATGCTCTTGCTATTCCTGAGTGAAAACATGCTATGGTAGAGGAAACAAAAGCCCTTCGTAAGAATGACACTCATGATTTGACTGAGTTACCTAAGGTTAAATGCACCGTGGGATGCAAATGAGTGTATTCTGTGAAACACAAGGCAGACGGTTCAATTGAGCGACAAGGCTTGGCTTGTGGCAAAGGGCATTAATCAGACCTATGGGGCGGACTATCAAGAGATTTGTTCCAGTTGCAAAAATGAATTTTGTCAGGATACTTCTCTCTCTTGCAGCTAATCTGGATTGGTCTCTTCACCAGTTTGATGTAAAGAATGTTTTCCTACATGGTGATCTGGAAGAAGAGGTGTAGATGGATATTCCTCTTGGGTTTGAAGCTGTTCAAACCAAGGATAAAGTGTGTCGACTTTTGAAATCCTTATATGGTCTCAAACAATCCCCAAGGGCTTGATTTGAGAAGTTTACTCAAGCAATGCTGAAATATGGTTTCAAACAGAGTCAATCTGATCATACGAATTTATAAAACATTCCTTGCATAGTAAGACTACAACTCTCATTGTATATGTTGATGTCATAATGCTTACAGACAATAATGTCGAGGAAATTCCTCAGTTGAAGGATTATCTGGCAAAGGAGTTTGAAATCAAAGACCTGGGGAACCTAAAGTACTTTCTGGGTATTTAAGTTGCTAGATCCAAAGATGGGATCTTTATATAACAGAGAAAGTATGTTCTTGATCTGTTGAAGGAAACAAGGATGCTTGGTAGCAAAGCTTGTGACACTCCTTTAGAGCCCAATCAAAAACTTAGTTCCGATGGTGGAGGAGCTGATGTGGGTAAGGGAAGTTATCAGACACTAGTAGGCAAACTCATTTACTTATCTCACTTCCGTCCTGATATTGCCATTGATGTCAGTGTGGTTAGTCAGTTTATGCATGCTCCTCAGGACACGCATCTAGATGCAGTTATGAGAATTCTAAAATACTTGAAATCTTTTCCTGGAAAGAGTCTTTATTTCTCTAAACATGATCATCTTAGAGTTGAAGCCTATATGAATGCTGATTGGGAAGGATCAGTTACCGATAGGAGGTCCACTCCAGGATATTGTACCTTTGTTGACGGAAACTTAGTTACGTGGAGAAGTAAGAAACAAAATGTGGTTGCTAGATCTAGTGCAGAAGCCGAGTTTAGAGCCATGACACAATGTGTTTGTGAGCTTCTGTGGATTTATTGTTAAATGATTTAGAAATTGTTCCTTCAGACATCATGCGGCTATATTGTGATAATACTACGATCATCAATATTGCTCATAATCATGTTCAACATGATCGGATGAAACATGTTGAGATCGATCATCATTTCATTAAGGAGAAACTTACACAATATGCACTCCGTTCGTGAAGTCTGGTGAGCAACTGACTGATATTCTCATTTAGGGGACTGGGAGTAAACCATTTCATGATATTTTTAGCAAGTTGGGCATGAGAGATATCTATGCTCCATCTTGAGGGGGAGTGTTAGAACAATAATGTTATGTTAGGTGTTATGTTTTGTTAGGTGTTATTTTCCCTTTTGTCATTCTTGTAATAACCCTATGTCCGGGGACCTCGGTGTAATTTTGTCTCTCATTTAATATTAAAAAGAATGATAATCTAATCATTCTTTAAGTATTTTATCACAAAATAACAGATATGTGTGTTTCGAGGAGTTGATGAAGCAAGTGAGAAATGGTAGGTAGGTAAAGAATTAATTATGATGCTACAATGAAAAAGGCTGGTGTGGTGTGAGGTTGGAAGAGCTTTTGTTGATTGTAGTTATTGTTGTTAAGCATTGGATATACCATCATTTTTTATGTTTTCTATTTTCGTCTTGCCCTTGTGGATGCTCGAGCTCTTGTGGAACATGTTTGTTGGACTCCTTGGTGGCTTTATCTATTCCCATCTCTTGCTTTTGTACATGAGTGATGCCCCTTCACACCTTCGCTTATCGAAGAAGATTGTTATGTAGTTTTTTTGGGTAAGAAATTGCTGATGTTCAGTAATTGACCTTGCAGATCCTTATCACTGGATTCTTTAATGAAGGGCATCAACATCTCTCAAAATCCAATATCTATTGTGTCTGTGGAGATGCATGTAGTCGTGCAGAAATTGTGCAATCTGGAGTATTTCGCTGTTTGGTTTCACCACATACCCCTGGATTAGTGAATCTGTATTTAAGTTTGGATGGTTGCAATCCCATCAGCCAAGTTATGACCTTTGAGTATTACGCTCCTTTGGCACGCGACTCCATAATTTGTTCTGAGGATAATAAGGCGAATTGGGAGGATTTTAGAGTTCAGATGAGACTTGCTCACTTGCTCTTTTCTACGACTAAGAGCCTTAAAATTTTTTCAAGTAAAGTATCGCCAAATGCCCTCAAAGAAGCCAAAATATTTACCTGCAAAACCTTCCATATTGTCGATGGTTGGGCATATACAATGGAGTCAATTGAAAATAACCAAATCTCTTTTCAACAAGCCAAGGACAGCTTGTTCGAACTCACTTTGAAGAACAAACTATATGAATGGCTGTTAGAAAAAGTAGTTGAAGGGGGTAAAACTTCTGATCATGATGATCAAGGCCAAGGAGCAATCCATTTATGCTCTATCTTAGGTTATGCGTGGTCTGTCTATCCATTTTTCTGGTCTGGCTTATCATTGGATTACCGGGACAAATTTGGATGGACTGCTCTTCATTGGGCTGCACATTGTGGAAGGTATGTATAGTTCTCGTCTTTCTCATCAAATATCAGAAATCCGTCTAGTACTACGGGGGTTGCTAAATAACTTCTTGGAACTCCAGAGGGTATTTTTGTTTTTTCCCGTCCCTCATGTTTTATTATTTTTTCAGTTGTTAAGGTCTTAGGTAATAGTATTGTATGATGCTTGACAGAGCAGAATGATGAAAAAAGATTCATGTACCAATCTCATTTTGATTGTGACCCAAGTTTGGTTTGGTTTAATATCATAGAATCATAGTGAACATTTTAACATTTAATTTCCTGTGAAGGTTATGTGGATGGGTGAAAATGTGAGGAGCGCAATACCTGCATGGATCATATATTACGTCCTTTCTTGTTGGAACTTGATTTTTCCCCCATATTTTCATTTCATTGTATTAACATTTTTTGTGGCTGATAAATGAAAAATATAGACCATCTCCACTTTCAGGGAGAAAATGGTTGCTGCTCTTCTGTCTGCTGGAGCAAAGCTAAACTTGGTCACAGACCCAAATTCAGAAAATCGCGATGGATGCACTGCAGCTGATCTCGCATCTAATAAAGGTCATGCCGGTTTAGCAGCTTATCTTGCGGAAAAGGCTTTAGTGGAACACTTTAAGGATATGACAATAGCTGGAAATGTCACTGGCTCGTTGCAAAATACACCACCAGATTCGGTGAACTTTGGGAACTTCACCGAAGAGGAGTTGTATCTGAAGGACACTTTGGCAGCTTATCGGACGGCTGCCGATGCAGCAGGGCGTATACAGTCTGCATTCAGGGAGCACTCACTTCAGCTAAGGACAAAAGCAGTTCAATTTTCTAATCCAGAGGACGAAGCACGCAATATAATTGCTGCAATGAAAATCCAACATGCCTTCCGGAGCTATGAGGTGCGAAAACATATGTCAGCTGCTGTCCGAATTCAACATAGGTTCCGTACTTGGAAGATCCGAAGAGATTTTCTCAATTTACGACGTCATGCCATTAAAATTCAAGTAAGCACACTCTCAAGTATATTATATGCGTAATTATATGTTGTGATGTAGAATAGGGAAGGAGTAAGGGGAGAAGTACACAAGGGCCACAACATTAATCTCATAAAGGTCACAACCTTGAACTGTAAACCAAACAGAACTTTAAGTACCAATCAAATTGGACTGGCTACATGAATATGGTTTCTCAATTAAGTTTTGTTGACGGTATTGTGTTTCATGATATCCCAAAAATCTAGATTCTTTCGATCTAGTGTCTTTAAAGTTAATTTTGGTGTACACGCCCCCTTAGTGCTACTACCTACCATAACCATGTCACTCTTCTTAACTATTGCGACCGTTCTCTGATTGACATGATGCCTAAACCATCTTAATCTATTTTTTTCATCTGATCTTCGACCAAGCTACTCCTATCATTCCACAAAGGTTACCATTTCTAATTCCATCTCGGAAAGTCTTATAACACTTTCATTCCAACAGCCTCATTTTAGTTACTCATATTATTGGTATGTTGCTTTTTAATAGCCCAACACTCTTTGTCGTATGGCATGGCCGACCTTGTAGGTATCGTACAGTCGCACACCACTCCCAAACCATTCTGCCAAACTTGGACTCCATGTATTACATCAACTAAAATCTCTCTACCCTTACTAGCAACTGAGCAAAATATTTAAAACACATGCTTCTTGATAACTTGATTTTCGAGGGTCACTTTGTCAACTCTTGTATTTTGATTACTAAACGCACATTCTATGTATTCCGTTTTCTCCTACTGATCTTAAATTTTTTTTGTCTCTAATGATTTTCTCCCAAGTTTTTAATTTAGCATTTACATCTTTTGTAGTTTCGTCTACTAAAGTAATATTATCCGCAAACAACATACACCACGTGATAACATCTTGAATATGTTTAGCTATTTCATCCATAACTAAGGCAAAAAAGTAAGTGCTTATAAAGTGAGCCGTTTGTGCAATTGTACAGTAGTGACAATACATGCATACATATACTTAACCATATTTATTTACCCTTTTGTCACACTTTTCTGTCCAAAATCAACCATATAACCTGTCTGTACATGCACTTTATCATATGATTTTTCAAAGTCTATAAAAATAACGTGAATGTCTTTTTTTCTTTATTTTTCGATTAAATCTTCCTTAACGAAGTATATTGCTTCCATAATCCATACTATTTTTTCGATACCATCGTCATCATTCTTTGGTAATGCTCAATAAATCTTTCCACAACCTTAAAATCTCAATTTCATCAATTCAACATTTATTATTACAATGACCAAAGCCTTGTATTAGGCTGAACACTAGAAGACATAAAAATAAGACTCTTCAACATATGCTAATTAAACAGAAACTAAATCATAAGTAATACAATTTATTGAGTTTAGATTACTTATCCACGAGTAAATAGTTGCGCATGTGCACAAATATTGGACTGCTTGTTCAGCATCTTTCTGAGAAAAAGTAGTTGGACCTTGAGTCTGCAGCATTTGACGTTCGGTGCGTTAGTGTAGAGCAGACGACTTTGTCCTCCTTTTGGCCTGCTTAGAGTTGCCTAAGTTAGCATAAGCACATGGCTCTTAAGAGCCAGTAGTTTCAGACTCTGAGTCATACAAGTCCCCATGGAATTAGTAAGAGGACGGTCTTCAAAATGATTTATTTCCTTACTTCTTATGCGCGCTATCAGGTGCATAGACATGACTGTTCTGACTTGAATACAAACTTTGTCTATATTTTGCAAAATACGTTTTGATGCTTATTTGCCACCTTCATTCCCAGTCTGTCCGCTAATAATGACCCCCATACTGAATTTTATCTTATGCAGGCTGTTTATCGAGGCTTCCAAGTCCGGAAGCAGTATCGGAAGATTTGTTGGTCCGTTGGAGTGTTTGAAAAAGCAATATTACGCTGGCGCAAGAAGAGAAGAGGCCTCCGTGGACTCCAGGTTTGCCCTGTTGAAGCTGTGGGAGATCATAAGCATGAAAGTGATGTGGAAGAGGACTTCTTCAAAGCCAGTAGGAAACAAGCTGAAGAGCGTGTTGAGAGGTCTGTTGTTCGGGTCCAAGCCATGTTTCGTTCAAAGAAAGCCCAACATGAATATCGGAGGATGAAGTTCGCCTGTGATCAAGCAAAGGTGGGTTTTTCCCCTTCTTTTTTGTTGTTTAGGACTAAATATGTTGATTACCAAATTAACCTTTTTGTTTTGTGCAGCTGCAATACCAAGCACTTGGGTCATAAAATTTCTTAGGTTGCTTGGCAATTACAGATGAAAAGAAAAGGTTTTAAAGGGTAAGTTTGCTATGTTCAATACATCATGTCTGTCTTGTAAAATTCTAGACTAGATTAATAGAGTTTCTTCTAGTTTTCCCCCCTTGAAAATGTGGTTTCATTTCCCATGTATGTGAGGTAGCTGCCTGAATCTGACAATCTGGTTGAATGAACAACTAGTCCATTAAATCAGATAAAAAACTTGTTCCCCAGATTCACACATGACCATTAAAGCAAAGTGGATCAGTTGGAGAAGAGGAAGTTCTTTCGCATGATTGTGATAGATGTCACGACCCGCCCCGGAAGGTGTCCGAGTAGGTTCCACCGATACAACACACAACATTGATGAAGTCCGACTAACAATTAACTTGCTGTCTAACTAGATAATTTAAGTTAAACAGTTCATTTTATTTCATAAAAAATATTAAGATTTTACAACACGCAACTGAAATTTAAAAGTGTTTAAGCAAAATATATATCAACAATAAAACTAAACTATAAAAATAAATAAATTAAACTATAAACTAAGCTAATCAAAACTAACTATCTAAACACCAATAACATTAATCTCCAAGCAAGGCTAATAGTTTGATCAATTCTATACCTGCAAAATTAGAATTCATCACATATTCTAGGAGTGTTTACGAGATATAATATAGCTAACTAAACTCCAAAATAATAATTGAATCATAATAAGCATAAACATTAATTCAATTTCAACAACAATAATATCACCAACTTGGGCATAATCTTTAAGTAGGCATAGATCCAACATTGCTTGAAAT
>NMUG010003825.1:0-14413 GCA_002855965.1 Monotropa hypopitys
TTTTAAATCATTTCTTATTCTTATTCCTTTAATTCTTTCTTAAATTCTTACATAATACCCAAAATAGAATTTCCGTATTTATTTCTTAAAAACATTAATCTGGCAAACCTTTATTACTTTTTATTCTTATTCTTACCATTACTCTTATTCTTACAATCATTCTTATCCTTATTCTTACACCCATTCTTATTCTTGCTTTTATAACCATACTTATTCTTATTCTTACAATCATACACCATATAAATACAATTCCCGAGCATCCCCGTTGATTTAAGCTAGACGTCTGACGCTTAATCCGAATCATCCAGACAATGAGCTACCAATTATGCCCCGATAGCTGAGAAGGGCTTCTTATGCCCTCGGATATCCCTTAAATATCCTCGGACTTCTTTTACATTCAGATAGAATCCACAGACTTCTTATACGTCTTTGGATATCTATTAAATATGCTCCAACTTCTTACGTGCCCCTAAGATCACTCCCGGGACATGGGGACTGTCTCTGTGACGACATGTACTAGATTCGCAAATATATTCATATCCATGAAATATTCAAAACAGATTAATAAAATTATACACAGTCGAGGGAAAACGGACATTTAAATAAAACATACCTGAAAATTCTTTTAATCTAATTACTGTCACTCGCCTGGTCTGAATGGTCCGGTAGAGGGTCCTGAAAATTAAATAACAATAATATAATTATTAATAGAAATTTCTTAAATAATTTCTTAACTCGTTTATTTTTTTATTTCTCCCCAACCCAACTTTATTTAAACTTCTTAACCTTGGGGTTATGCTTAATTGGATATTTTTTATATTTCCTCATATTTTTTCTGATCCGAAACAACTTAAAATAGATTTTGCTTAAACCGGTAGCGGGACCGATACCCCACCGGTATGCTGCCCGTTATACCGACTGGGCCAAAAATCTGGCAGTGAGGTTTTGCTCCAAAATACACAGACCGGTAGGGTAACCGGTGATTCGGCCGGTACACCGGTCGGTATGCTGATGCTCAAACCGGTCGCAAGAACAGTCGACAGAACGCACGAAATGTTCGGTTTTCTTATTCCAAAGCCGCAATTTAGCCTCTGAAACTTGTTTTTCTGCTAATTTTATGGTCACCAATGATCATAATACTTAGAAATCTATGTTTTAACGCTTAAAAATGAACCAGAACGACTTTAAATTTGTTCGATTCAACTTCTGATTTTTTTTTTATAAAAATGCCAATTAAACGCGTTTAATTTAGTTTTAATCGACTCTACAAGATGCAATAGATTGCTAATCTTGTCAGGAACGTCCTATGAAGATTTGGTGAAGATCGGTCGGCGGTCGTTCTTCGTCGAATTCTTCTCTCTACTCTTTCTGATTTTCTTTGATTTTTATGTTTTATTTAAGTTTATATTAGGATAAGTTTAAGAATATAAACGAAATTGAATTTGACCTAGGGTTACGCTACGGTGCGACATGGTGCATTGTAGTTACGATATTCCTTAAATCGATTATTCGTATTTTACGTAATATATTTAAATCCTTTTATTCGTTCTTTTATTCTTAAAATATTACTGAGCTCCCATAAATTTCCTGATCTCGCCTATAATTAATTACTATTAGATCTTTTATTCTTTTTAAGAATTATTGAAGTCAAACTTTCCTTATTAAGCTCAATAATTATTATTATTAGCTTTAATTGTAATTATATTTATTATTGAAATTTCAAGTATTACATAGACTACGCGTATAATTTCCAAGTATCTTCCCGACCTATTGGGAGGGCCAAGTCAAGCCCTCATTGTGCACAATGTCGTGAGTGGCGCGACCACCCAAGTAATCCCATCATAAGTCCATTCCCGGGAAATGAATTTCTCATATATAGCCAACCAAACTAATCTCCGATGTTTTAAGGTCAATTAACACATTTGATTATTTCTTACTCGCAATTTATCTAGATTAGGGCAAACTCCTCCTAACCTTTCAATTTGAACAAAAAAATAATCTTTGTAGTCATTCTTTCCAAACATTGATTTTCAAGTGTCAAGAAGGTCATAAGACCGCATTTCCAAAATCAAATTATTATCAATTTCAAATCAATTTCTTGAATACATGAAGACCCAAAACCTAGGATCCCGTACAATTTGGGGGTTTCACAAATCAACTTAGAGATCTTAAAATTGACTTCAATGTAGACATAATGAAGTATGAATAAACCAAAGTACTCAAGAAATTGAAGGGTCTATGAGACCCGTAAACCCAAATTAGTGGAACACATAATTCTTTTAGAAAAATTTGAGGGAGAAGGGAGAAGACCAAGATTAAACATACAAGGGATAGAAAACTCTACCTTAGAACCAAGAACCCGGAACACCCTAGGTGAGAGCCTTGCGTGAATGGATGATTCAAGACCGTGGATGCGTAGAGGACAACGAGTGAAGCAACGTTATAGAAGGCCTCGAAGCTTGAATCTCCATGGATGGAGATAGATGGAGGAGAAAAGTGAGAGAGACATGAGAGTTATAGAGAGACAGAGACTTACGGGAGAGGAGAGGGGTAGGGAGGTCGATTGAATGAGGGTTTTCCCTCATTAACCCTGAGCAAAAGGACCTAAATGCCCTTCATTAACCCTTACAAAAAGTATGCCGAACAGCTTGTATATCGATATACGTGGAATCGTATATCGATATACGAACAATCCTAGGCCTTGCGGATGATGAACATTGTTGTTGTATTTCGAAATACAGCACTTCTATATATCGAAATACAGTTAAGACTGGGCATATCGAAATGCACTGCATATCGAAATGCAGTGGAGACAAGTGGAGGCCATATATTGAAATATGGAGAGGAGGGATGATATTTCGATATGTGCTAAGGCACATATCAAAATACAGATGAACCTTGGCCATCAGAAGGCCTTCATATCGAAATGGGAAGGGGAAGAAGGTGACTACATATCGAAATGTAACTAAGGATTGCCAACAACAATGCTCTATATCGAAATATAGAGGAAAGGGGAGGGTTGAACATTTCGAAATATGTGCTTGCCAAATGAACATGGCAAACACCCGAACATTGACAACCACCCCAAACCCTTTTCCGAGCACACCAAAACTCACATGGCCCAAATATAAACCTCAGAAAGACCCAAATATCAATAATCCCGGAATAATCACGAAGGAGAATGTGGAAAATCTCATAAAAATACTTGGAGATTTTGAGGAAAAGAATTATGAATTTCTGGGTCGTTACAAACAAGCTCCTAGAGCTTGGTACTCCACCTTCTCCAGTTTTTTGATTTCCATTGGTTTTCATACCAGTCACTCAGACACTTCTCTGTTTGTCCAACAAACCACCACTTCTATCACCTACCTTCTCATTTATGTTGATGATATTTTGTTGACCGGAAACAACCCTTCTCATATCTCACTTCTTGTCCAACAACTTAATGATAAGTTCTCTATGAAAGAGTAGTCATGTCAATTACTTCTTGGACATTGAAGTTCTTACCACTTTTACTGGTTATTTGCTATCCCAGTCCAAATATGCCCACATAATTCTTGATAAAGCTGGAATGCTTAATTGTAAGCCTGTTTCTTTTCCTCTTCCAGTCAGACCAATTCTTTCCACTGATGACTCTCATGCTTCTTTATCTCAACCATCTTTCTACAAGAGTCTTGTTACCAATTCTTTCCACTCATGACTCTCATGCTTCTTTATCTCAACCATCTTTCTAGAAGAGTCTTGTTTTTGCTCTTTAATATCTCACTGTTACTAGACCTGATCTAGCCTTTGTTGTCAATCATGCCTGTCAGAAGACACAATCTCTTACCAACAATGATTTTGCTGTTAAAAATTTTTTTAGATATGTTAAAAGAACTATGGACCATGGTATTCAATTTACTTCAGGACCTCTTGTCTTAAGTGCCTTTTCAGTTGCAAACTGGACAGGAGACCTTGTGGACAGAAAATCCACTTCAGGTTGCTGTGTTTTTCTTGGTCCTAATCTCATTTCATGGCCTGCTAAGAAGCAACCCACAGTCTCTAGATATTCCATAGAAGCTGAGTATAGAGCCCTTGCTCAAGTTGTTGCTGAAGTGTCTTGGATTAAGCAACTTCTTTTGGTCTTTCATTTTTCTTTATCTGCACTGCCTGCCTTATGGTGTGACAATCTATCTGTCATTTCTCTATCCTCCAACTCGGTTTTCCATGGTCGCACCAAGCATATTCAAGTGGACTACCATTACGTTAGGGAACAAGTTCTATCCAAGAAATTGAATGTGCAATATATCCCTACAACTGATCAAGTGGCTGACATCCTTACAAAACCCTTATCCACTTCTAGATTCACTTATCTGCAGACCAAATAATGGTTCGATCTAGTTCTCCCCTATTAATTTGAGGGGGGCTGTTGACACAACTGATTCTGTTTTTCCTTTACCGGAAAAGCAATTTCTTCTTTACCGGAAATTTACAGCTTGTTCTATTCTTCCTAGATAGGAAAGCATGGCTTTATTTCCGGACATACATGTTGATTTTCCCTATTGTTCATTTTAAAAGTCTGTTATGTATGGAGCCAGTTCCTATAAATACTGGACATTTGTATCCATTTGGTTTAGAACAGAATTGAGTAATAAACTCTTTCTCACATTTTGAGATTTCTTCGCAATCTTAGTGAATATTTATTAAAAAGGATTATAAATCCAATTTGCCCATGTATTTTTATTAAAATGATCAAAATCCGAATTGCTATTATAGTGGTATACGCTGATTTAAATCTTGTGGGTACTTTAGAAGAGCTAATAAGAACCACTGCATATTTTAAAATGGAATTTGAGATGAAGGATCTTGGAAAAATTACATTTTTCTCGTCCTGCAGATCGTGCATTTGCCAAACAAAATTTAAATAGATCAGTCAGCATATATAGAAAAGGCCCTGAATCACTTTTTTATGGACAAAGCTCATCCTTTGAGCACTCCAATGATTGTCTAGTCTCTTGATGTAAACAAAGATCTTTTTTGACCTTAATAAGAGGGAGTATCATTATTCGGTTCTGAAGTACCGTATATGAGTGCAATTGGTGCCATTATGTATCTTGCCAATTGTACACGGCCTGATATCGCATTCTCAGTCAATTTATTGGCAAATCATAGCTCTTCTCCAACTCGAAGGCATTGGAATAGAGTCAAACAAATATTATGTCATCTCTGTGGAACATTGGGTATGAATTTATTCTATTCAAAATGCTCGAAGCCACAATTAATTGGATATGCAGATGATGATTATCTATATGATCCACATGGAGCTCGCTCACAAATTGGATATGTATTCACATATAGTGACACTGTAATATCATGTCGCTCAGTGAAATAAACATTGACTGCTACTTTTTTAACCATTCTGAGATACCTGCAATCTATGAAGCAAGTCGGGAATGTATATGGTTGAGATGTATGATTCAATATATTCGAGAAAGAAGTGAATTATATATGATCAAAGATAGCCTGGCGATATTATATGAATATAATTCTGCATGTATCGCTCAAATTAAAGGTGACTACATTAAAGATGACAGAACTAAGCACATCTTTCCCAAATTCTTTTACACTCCCGAGCTTCAAAAGAATGTAGATATTGATGTTTAGCAAATACGTTCAAATGACAATTTGGTGGACTTATTCACCAAAGCATTGCCAACAGCAACATTCAAAAAGCATGTCCACAATATTGGAATGCATCAACTTAAAGACTTGTCATGTACTGCTAAGGTGGAGAAAATGACTTGAATATCATTTTCTGATTGTATCTTGGTTCAATTGTTAGCAAGGATGAAGAGATTGCGGAGGATGTTACACACATAATTCAACTTGGATGGATCAAGTAGAGGAGTACTGCGAGAGTGTTATGCAATTGTAGGATGCTTGCAAAGTTGAAGGGAATGTTCTATCATACGATCATAAGGTCAACCATGTTATATGGTACAAAGTGTTTGGTGACTAAGAAAAAACATGTGAGTAAGATGAGTGTCGCTGAAATGAGAATATTGAGATGAATGTGGTAAAACTTTGCAAGAGAGAATTAAAAAATAAAACCTTCACGATGTGGTATGGGTATCGCCGTTGGAAACTAAGATAAGAGAAAATATGTTAAGGTGGTTTGGTCATGTCTATCGTTCGTCTGTTGACACAGTAGTTAAGAGTACTGATAGGGTTATGATAGATGATATCACTAAGGGGAGGGGTAGACCTAGGATGACTTTAGAAGCAGTAGTTCGTAAGTATTTAAGTTTATTAGGTATAACAGAACACGATGCACTTGACAGAGCATATTGAAAAAAAAAAGAATTCATGTAGTTGATCCCAATTGATACAATGCGAGACGGGGAAAATGGAGAAGACGATTCTGGATGAGCAGAACCGTGGATGGGATGATCAGATTAACACCGTAATTTGGTAGAAGTGCAAGGAATCCACCTAGCAACACAGGAATCCACCTGAGAGGGAAGAGAGGAAAGCTCTCAATCCGAAAATGAGGAGTTGTATATATTTTCAAAAGTTATCCAAATCTGTACATCTCTAGGCTTATATAGCCCTCAAGGGATACACGGAAAACCCTAAAAGAATGATTGAGAAAATATAAAAATATCCCTAACTAATGATTACAAATAGTACTATTCTAATAGAATCTGAAAAACGTATAATAGATGTGTCAGGTAATGTCGGGTGGTCCCCTTGTTGTCTCATTCCAATAGGACTGTGGGAGTGTGGCCGAGCTGGGGTGCAGCTGTTGATACCGTGTTGAGGTGGGTAGCCGGGCTGGGCTGGTCGGGCTGAGCTGAAGGCCCTGTGAGCATTGCGGCAAAGGTGCGGGTGTGAGCAACTCGACAGAAGTCTGTACGGATGTGAGCTGTGCGGCCATATGAATGGCTGTGCGGCTGTGGTCTGGTGTGCGACTGTGGTCCAGTCTGCAGCTGTGGCGTAGACATTGTCCTACATCAGACCCCCACTAGAAAAGAACTCATCCTCGAGTTTTCTACATACTTAGGAGGGTGGTATTCAATCAGATCCCCGACGTTGAATGTGTTGGAAATGTGTAAGTCTTCGGGAAGTTCCACCTTGTACGCGTTGTCGTTGATCTTAGTCAGAATCTGGCAAGGGCCAACTCTTCTCATTTTCAGCTTGTTGTACGTTCCAACTGGAAGCATGTCCTTCCGAATGTACACCATAACTAGGTCTCCTTCTTTGAACACTTTCTTCCTCCTTCGCTTGTCGGCCTGTTTCTTGTATCTGGCATTAGATTCCTCCAATTTTGTTTTGGTGTCTTGGAGTGTGCGGATTACTTCGGTTGCTTTCTGTTCGGCAGCTCAGTTTACTCCTGCTCGGGAGGGTAGAGGTACAAGATCAAGAGTGTGTACGGGCACATGACGGTAGACTATCTAGAATGGTGTCCGCCCTGTGGATCTGTTCACCGTGTTGTTGAAGGTAAGTTCAGTTTGAGGCAATTGTAAATCCCACTGCTTGGGCTTGTCCCCGACTAAGCAATGTAGCATATTTCCCAGAGTACGATTGACCACCTCTGTTTGGTCGTCTGTTTGCGGATGGCAAGTGCTGCTGAACCGCAAATTGGTCTTGAATCTGGCCCATAACGTCCTCAAAAAATGACTCAGGAGCTTGCTGCCTCTGTCCGAGGTGATGGATTTTGGCACGCTGTGCAGTCGAACAATTTCTCTAAAGAAGAGTTTGGCGATGTTGGAATGCATCATGTGTTTTCTTGCATGCCACAAAATGTGCCATCTTTGAAAATCTGTCAACAACCACCATAATTGAATCAGCGGCTTTCTGAGTTCTTGGCAATCCCAAAACGAAATCCATGGATAGGTCTTTTCAAGGTGCTTCAGGAACTTGTAGAGGTGTGTAGAGGCCCGTATTCTCTGTCTGCCCCTTAGCTGTTTGGCAAACATAGCATCTCTGAACCAAGCGTCCCACATCACGTTTGAGTTGGGGCCAGTGATACCTTTCTTCTATTTGCTGAATAGTCTTCTCTCTCCCAACGTGTCCTCCTAAACCCCCGCAATGCACCTCGCGTATGAGAAGCTCCCACAGTGAAGATCGCGGTATGCAAAGCTGGTTCCCTTTGAAAAGATAGCCATTACAAATAGAAAATCCATCTGGGCTGGCCTGGTGAAGCTGACGCTGAGCCCAGATGTTCTTGAAGTCCTCATCCTCATCGTACAGTTCTTTGAGAAAGTAAAAACCAACAATTTCTGTGCGGGCAAGGGTCAGTAGGGATGCTCTCCGACTAAGCGCGTCAGCAGCGCGGTTGGAAGTGCCTGTAGTGTGCTTGATGGTGAATTTAAAGCTTGTACTCTTGATATCCATCTGGCATGCTTCCTGTTGATGATAGCCGAGTTGTTCAAGAATTTCAAAGCTTTGTTGTTGGTGTAGAGAACAAACTCTTGATGGATAAGGTAGTGCTCCCATACTCTTAGCGCCTGGATCACCGCATAGAGCTCCAGCTCATAAGCAGTCCAGTTCTTCTTAGCATCACTCAACTTTTCACTGTAATAAGCTACTGGGCGTCCCTCTTGAGAGAGAACAACTCATATCCCCACGGAGCTGGCATCGGTATAGACTTCAAACAGTTTGTCGAAATCTGGTAATGCTAGAATTGGTGCTGAAGATAGTTTTTCCTTGAGCAAGACAAAGCTCTGCTCGACTGCCGCAATCCAAGTAAACTGCTTCTTTTTCAAGCACTCCGTCAAGGGTGCCGCAATGCTACTGAAATCCTTGATGAATCGTCTGTAAAATGTGGCAAGGCCATGAAAACTCCTCACATCGTGAGACGATGTAGGTGTTGGCCATTCTTGTATAGCTCGGACCTTTTCTTGGTCAACAGTTAGTCCTTCCGAGCTGACCACGAAGCCCAAAAATACAAGGCTATTGGTCAAGAAGCTACACTTCTTCAAATTTATGTGGAGGGTATGATCTCTCAACAAGACCAATACCTTCCGTAAGCGTTGGTAGTGTTGTTGTCGGGTTTGGCTGTAGACAAGTATATCATCAAAGTAAACTACAACACATGAACCAATAAGGGGTCTGAGTATCTGGGTTATGAGTCGCATGAAGGTACTGGGAGCATTGGAGAGACCAAATGGCATAACAAGCCACTCATATAACCCATCCTTGGTCTTGAAAGTTGTCTTCCACTCGTCTCCTGGGCGGATTCTGATCTGATGATAGCCACTTTTGAGATCTAATTTGGAGAAGATGGTTGCTCCTGCCAACTGATCCAACATGCCTTCCAGCCTGGGGATTGGAAAACGGTACTTGACAGTTATTTTGTTCACAGCTCGACTATCAACACACATCCTCCAACTTCCATCCTTCTTTGGTGTTAGCAGTGCGGGAACCGCACAGGGGCTCAAGCTCTCCTGCAGAAATCCCTTCTTCAACAGGTCACTGATCTGATCCTATAGTACAGCATGTTCCTTTGGGCTCATTCAGTAGTGCAGGAGATTTGGCAGACGAGATCCCCTGACTAGGTCAATCTGGTGTTGTACGTCCCGCACTGGAGGTAATCAGTCTGGTAGCTGGTCTGTCATGATGTATGTAAACTCCTCTATAAGGGGTTTCAGCTCGGCTGGCACACCGGTTGGCTGGGACCCTTCTCCCTTCACCACCAAAGCATGAACCACTTTTGTCTCCAACTCGTCTTTTCCCAAGTCAGACACAACTAGAAGAGTCTTGTTGGTCAGCCTGACCTCCTTAGACTTCTGACTTCCTCCCATAGGGACTAAGGTGATTTTGGTTCCGTTGTGCATGAAAGTGTAAGTATTGAGTCGGCCATTGTGGGTTGACACGACATCAAACTGCCATGGGCGGCCCAAAAGCATATGGCACGCCGACATGTCCACGACATCACATATTACTTCATCTTTATACTTCTGTCCAATGGAAAATTGAATTTTACATCGTTCACTTACCTTTACTTCTCTATATCGTTAATCCATCCAATCTTGTATGGGTTGGGATGAGTTTCTGTCTCTAGCTGAAGTTTGTCCACCATAGTACAAGAAACTATGTTGTCCATGCTGCCGCCGTCTATGATCAGCTCACATACTCTCTGGCCTACCGTGCAACGTGTATGGAAGATGTACCGTTGAGTCTCTGTTTCCAACTTTGGTGAATACAGCAATATTCGAACAACAAGGACAACTCCTTCGTCAGCTTCCATTACTTCTTCATCTTCAAAATCGAGAAACTGTTCTTCTACTTGCTCTCCTCTTCATCTCCTTGGCAAGCAAGGTTGACAACTTGTCAGTTTGGGCAAATGTTGGAACGATGACCTGACTCTCCACATCTGTAACATTTGATGGGCTGGGCTGATGGGGTGTAAGGTGTTGGGTTGGTTTTTGGGGTCCGGTTGCTTGTTTGGTGTTTGGCCGCGCTGGAGGGTTAGCACTGGAACTTCTTGCATTGGCTGCGCTGGAGGGTTAGCACTGGAACTTCCTCCATTGGTCGCGCTGCCGGATAGGTGTGCTCCCGTCTGGACTGACAGCTCTTTTCTTCCGCTTGTTGGCTATCCTCCAATGGCAGCTCGGCTAAACTTCTGAGTTTCAACCTATAGGGCAAGCTCGACGGCTTCATTCAAAGTGAATGTTGTGTACAACATTACTCTGTCTTGGATAGCTATGCGTAGGCCATTATTGAACCTAGCAACTTGTTGGTTATCAGTTTCTACCAAGTTGTTACGAGAGGACAACCTGTAGAACTCCTCTGTGTAAGCTTTAACTGACCTGTTTCCTTGCCGACAATTTTGATACTGTTGGAACAACAACTTGTCATAGTTACCCGGTAAGAATCTTTATTTCATCAGCTTCTTCACCCTTGGCCATGAACGGATTGCATTCTTGTTCTGTCGTGCCCTGGAGGTTTGTAACTGATCCCAACAGGCAGACACACCACTTTTCAGCCGATAGGCCACAAACTTGACCTTTCTTTCCTCTTCGATATTCATGTAATCAAAAAAACACTCTACCTCTGAAATCCAGTCTAGGAAACCTTCGACATCCAGATATCCATCAAAGGAAGGTAACTCCACCTTCATTCTGTAGTCTCTGTTTTCATTGGGTCCCACTTTTTTTTAGTAAAAGGCAAAAGAATAGTTCGCTTTGTGCTCACCACATAAAGCGAACTCGTTCAGCTGCGTCAATGTCTGAATCTGATAGGGGTTCTGGTAAGGGACGTTGATGTTGAATCGTTCGAGGAACTCCAGCTTGTGCACCATTCTGGCCCACTGATTCACGGAAAGCATGGGCCTGCTCTTGACGGACCTGAACACGAGACAATTCGCCGGTGAGGTGCTCAACAAGTTCGCGTAAGTCACACATTTCCTGTTGAACAATCCTCAAGTCTCCCACTGTTGCTGATCGTTCTTCCGGAGCACCGTCTATTGGAAGTAGGCTTTGATACCAACTGATGCAGCACGAGGCTAGGAAAATGGAGAAGACGATTCTGGATGAGCAGAACCGTGAATGGGATGATCGGATTAACACCGTAATCCGGTAGAAGCGCAAGGAATCTACCTAGCAATACAGGAATCCACCTGCAATACAGGAATCCACCTGCAATTCAGGAATCCACATGAGGGGGAAGGGAGGCAAGCTCTCAATCCGAAAATGAGGAGTTGTATATATTTTCAAAAGTTATCCAAATCTATACATCTCTAGGCTTATATAGCCCCCAAGGGATACACGGAAAACCCTAAAAGAATAACTGAGAAAATATAAAAATATCCCTAACTAATGATTACAAATAGTACTATTCTAACAGAATCTGAAAAAGGTATAATAGATGTGTCAGGTAATGTCGGGTGGTCCCCTTGTGGTCTCATTCCAATAGGACTGCGGGAGTGTGGCCGAACTGTGGTGCAACTGTTGAGGCCGTGTTGAGGTGGGTAGTCGGGCTGGGCTGGTCGGGCTGAGATGAAGGTCATGTGAGCAGTGCGTCAAAGGTGCGAGTGTGAGTAGCTCAGCAAAAGTCTATACGGGTGTGAGCTGTGTGGCCATATGAATGGTTGTGCGGCTGTGGTCTGGTGTGCGACTGTGGTCCAGTCTGCAGCTGTGGTCTGGTGTGCAGTTGTAGCGTAGACGTTGTCCTACATCAGGGGTAGACCTAAGGATTTAAGTTTATTAGGTATAACAGAATACGATACACTTGACAGAGCATATTGGAAAAAAAAAGAATTCATGTAGCTAATCCCAATTGATTGACACTCAAGGCCCAATTTGCTTTGGTTTGGTTTAATCTTTTTCCTTCGCTTAGGGGTTTTTCCCATTGGGGTTTTCCTTATCAAGGTTTTTGTTGAAATAATCGAATGTTGTATATTCTTCTCTCAAGGAGGAATTATTTATAGACTGGATACAACCAAAAATAAAGGAAGCAAAATTAAATCTAATCTAATTATCCTACCTACCTAATTTGGCTAATTGATTATATACCTTAATTACAATCTTTCTAATTAATAGACATTATGATATTAATTGATACAGAATCTTCCTAATTTATACAGATTACAATATTCTTCAACACTCTCCCTCAAGCTGAAGCGTATACATCGTATACTCCAAGCTTGCAACAAATAGAGTCAATGGAAGCCTTGGAAAGAGCCTTCGCAAAAATGTCAGCAAGTTGAGAGCCTGAAGGAACAAATGAAGTGCAAATTTTTTTAGACTCCACTTTTGATCGAATAAAATGACAATCAACTTCGATGTGTTTGATCCTCTCGTAAAAAACTAGATTGTTAGCAATGTGAATAGCCGCCTAATTATCATAATATAATGGAGTGGGATCATGAACTGGAATTCCAAATTCACGTAGAAGAGTTCGCAACCAAGTCAATTCACAGGTGGTATGAGCCATTGCTCTATATTCTGCCTCAGCGCTAGAGCGTGCTACGACTGACTATTTTTTACTTTTCCATGTCACAAGATTTCCACCTATAAAAGTGCAATATCCAGTGGTAGAACGACGATCAACAGGGGATCCAGCCCAGTCAGCATCTGTATATCCTTCTATACGAAGATGTCCAGAAGCTCTATAGAGAAGCTTACGCCCAGGAGCATTTTTAAGATACTTTAATATACGAATAGTAGCCTCCATATGAGGGACACGAGGAGAGGTCATAAATTGACTGACAACACTGACTGCATAGGAGATATCAGGACGAGTGATAGTGAGGTAAATAAGTTTACCTACAAGTCTCCGATACAACTCAGGGTCGTCAATCAATTCACCATCATCAGGCATAAGTTTAAGATTGGTCAATTCACCATCATCAGGCATAAGTTTAAGATTGGTCTCCATAGTAGTAGTAACTGGTTTAGAACCAAGATATCTAGTATCTCTCAAGAGATCGAGAGTATATTTTCGCTGAGATAGACTGATGTCTGTTTTAGAACGAGCAACTTCAATATCAAGAAAATACCGAAGCTTGCCTAGATCCTTGGTGAGAAAACTGGAACAAAGGTGTCGAATCAATACTCCCAATACTGTCACTCCCAGTGATGACAATATCATCCACGTATACCACAAGAATCACAATACAACGAGTGGTCTTTTTAAAGAATACTGAATGATCAGCTTGACTTTGAGTCATACCATGAGACACGACGGTGCTACTGAATTTGCTGAACCAACCCCGGGGAGATTATTTGAGGCCATAGATAGATTTGCGAAGATGACACACAGACTCCCCCTTGGACTCAAAACCGGGTGGTTAAACCATATAAACAGTCTCTGAGAGGTTGCCATGAAGAAATGCATTCTTGACATCCAATTGATGAAAAGAACAATCAAGATTAGCTGCAAGAGAGATAATAATGCGAACAGAGTTGAGTTTGGCAACTGGAGAGAAAGTCTCAGTGTAATTGTGTCCATAGGTTTGAGTGAATCCCTTGGCCACAAGACGAGCTTTTAGTCGATCAACAGTACCATCAGGGTTGTGTTTAACATTAAATACCCAATGACAACCAACAATGTGGGCTCCAAAAGGCTTGGGAACCAAATTTCAAGTATGATTCAATGATAGAGCGTGCATCTCTTCTTCCATAGCAGAACGCCATCCCGGATGAGAAAGAGCCTCCTGATAAGACATAGGAATAATAGCAGAAGATAGAGACACAGAAAAAGCGCGAAAAGTGGTAGATAAATGGTCATAAGTCACAAATTGTGAAATAGGATGAGAGATACAAGATTGAATACCTTTCCGTTGAGCAATGGTCGGTCGAGATCGGGATCTGCAGACGCTGAAGAAGATGATGGTGGGGCTGCAGAGGAGTGGCGCCGGCGATGGTGACTGGCCACTGAATTTCCTGGAGACTGGCGACAACAACTGAGAGAAGGTGCCTTTGATCGG